>JAREIK010008916.1:0-33364 GCA_029783825.1 Sapria himalayana
TGTACATATAGTGCAGTTTATATTACATATACTTGCAGTAATATATGTACGAGTGAAATGCTAGTATATATGTACTATTTATTGCAACAAAATATATTCTCCAAAAACTTGTTTTATTTATTTATTTTGATTTTATTGGTGGTTTAAATTTTGTACAGATATGGTACCGCATTTTTCTATATGAAGCTTGTATAAGTGAAGACATATTTGAACAAATTAAGCACAATGACTCGACATGATTTTCACAGTGGAAAGTTGGTGATCCGAGGAGCAGAGGGAGAGAAAGCAACGTCAAGCTGATAGATTATACTTTATGCACAGTCGGTAGATACATTGATTAATAAGATATAATATATTTCACTACAAGAAAAAGCCCATATAGATAGGAAAATTCCCATATAACTATGGATCGTGTCCATTTATAAAGTGCTTCTTGCTAAATTTTAGCTACGGAATTTTCTCTTGCTAAAAAATTATCGATGGAAAATTCCCTTGCTAAAAAAGAAAATTTTCGTTGCTATATCAAGATAAACGAAAAATCTCATCACTTATAGAAGCTTTGTATGAGGAACAATGCGGCATCATATATGTAAGAAAATTAAACCACTCAGTCAAAAAAATTTATGTTTGATACATATATAATTTTGTAATATATATGTATATTACTAGTAATTCACTCATAGATATATATAGTATATGTACATATAAACAGCAGTATTAAGTGTACATATAATCTGAGTAGAAATATACTCAGTATATACTTACATAAAATACTTCATTATTAAATGTACGTATATATGACTATATAGGTACGTATATACCACATTTGTGTCGTTGCTGTGCTCACGCTGTTGCTACCGCTCTGCTGCTACTACCTCCGATGCCACCACTACCGCCCCTGCCACTGCTGCTCCATTACTGCCATGTCGGTTGCTGCCACTACTGCCTTTGTTGCTACCGCTGCCATTGCTCCCACTGCAGCCACTACTGTTGCAAATGTCGCTGCAGCCACCACATCCTTCGCTACCTCCACTGCAACAGCTGTCGCTGCTGCCGTTGCTGCTGCTGCTGCCGCCGCTGTCTCCGCTGCCCCTACTGCCTCTACTGTCTCCACTGCCTCAGCTACCTCTGCTGTAGCCACTGCCTCTGTTGCTACGGTTGCTGCTGTAACTACTGCCACCCCTGCCGATGATGCTGTAGGCCCGACTACTACCGCTGCTGCTGCTGCCGCTTCTTGCGCCACTACCACCACTACCGTCACTGCCACTACTATGGCCGCGACTACCGTCGCGGCCGCAGCTACCTCTGATGATTATATGCTTTTACATACCTATAATAGGCTAAAACTCTACCCAAAAATTTTGGAGAAACACAAACATATTCATAGATATATAAATACAGTTATTATAGACATGAACAAACAAAAATTACAGTTGAATGTAATACAGTTAAAAAATTTTATTTATGATTTAATATTTAAAAAAAAATTTACTAAATATAGAAACTATAAATGAAAATTTTAGATTAAAAAAAAATTATTCAAAACTTATTCTAATACAATATTTTGAATAACAAAAACAAAAAAATATTAACAATTATATTAAATCTTATTAATCAATGTTTCTACCGAATGTGCATAAAGTATAATCTTTCAATGCATTGATGTTGCTTTCTCTCTCACTGCTCCTCAAATCACCAACTTTCCACTACAAAAATGCTATCCAAGTCATGGTGCTTCATGTTTGTTGAAATATGTGTTCACTTATACAAGCTTTGTATGGAAAACAATGCGGCACCATATCTGTAAGAAATTTAAACCACCAAATCAAAACAAAATAAATAAAAAATAATTAGTTTTGATAAATATATATTGTTTGAGTAAATATGTACATATATACTAGCATTTCAATCATACAGTTATTACTACAGTGTATGTGCATATAAACTACAGTATTATGCGTACATATATACTGAGTACATATATATACTTAGTTTATATGTACATAAAATACTGTAGCATTATATGTACGTATATACTGACTATATATGTACGTATATACCACATATGTTGCCTTTGCTGCTGCTCTTGCTACCGCTGCTAATCTCACTACCGGTGCTACTCTCACTACTACTGCTGCTCATGCTACCACTGCTACTCCGCTACTGCTCCCGCTACTGCTCCCGCTACCACTGCTACTCCCGCTATTGCTCCCGCTACCACTACTACTCCCGCTACCACTACCACTCCTACCTTTGCTGCCACTGCCACGGCCGCTACCGCTGCCACTGCCACTGCCGCTACCACTATCGCTGTCGATGCTGCTCTCGCTGACGCTGCTCCCACTGCAGTCGCTGCTGCCACTACTGGTGGTTCCGCTGCTGCTGCCGCAATAGCTGGTGCTGCCACTGCCACCCCTGCCGCCTCCATTGCTACCTCACAACCGTTGCTCTAGCTGCTGCTACCACCACCACCGCGCCTCTTCTACCACTGCTGCCTCTTCTGCCACTGCTACGGCTTATACCACAGTTGCCATAGCTGCCACTGATTTCGCCTCAACCGCTGCTGCCAGTGCAGTAGCTGCTGCCGCCGCTGCCTCTTCCACTACCACCACAGCCATCACTGTCGTCTCTTCCACTGGTGCCGCTGCTGATTATTGCCTTTTACATACCTAAAATAGGCTAAAACTCTACTCAAAAAATTAAGAGACTCAAAAACATATTCACAAATTATAAAAACAAATATTATTGACATGAACAAACATAAATTAAAGTTTATTCTCATACACTTCACCAAAAATCCAAAGATGTCCACCAATTATGTTTAGAAACAAGGAGAGTGCAAAGATATAATGTTTTTAGAAAAATAAAGATAAGTAAGCTAGCACTCCTTTTGATAAAGTTGAAATCAGTAAATATGGGACCCATGCATTGAAAGGACCGTGGAAACGTCTGAATGTTTTGAATCAAAATATTTTCTTTTCTCTCACATAATGTGTCTTGCAAAGATTCATAATTTGGTTAATCAAAAAAGTAAAGAACAAAACCAGGATAACAAAATTGATACTTGCACAAAATATCATAATAATTTACTACACATAGACAAAAATAAATAACAATTCAGAAATAATTCTCATACTCAAGCATCCTCATAATTTGTATGGAATGCTAGTATTTCCTGTGAAGATTCACAGTTGAATCTCGGAATACTATTTGATGCACCAATGCTGCTAACTGTGACTCCATATAGGACATCTACTGTTACATTGTTTTTTTAATTTCTTTAATTTCTTGCATTTCTTCCATCAAATTAGTTATCTGCTCATCCTTCTTTTTTAGTTTGGTCCCCATATCTACAATACGTTCATCTGTTTCCTGTGCTTGTTGTTCAACTGCCTCATCCACCATTGCTAAGATGGATGAATTAGAAGCACGACTGCTATAACAAAATGCCACTCCCTCAGAGCCGATTCCATACACTCGCTGCTTCTTTCGACCTCCTAATATATTCAAATAAATTGGATCATAGTCAATTGGTTGAGGATTTATAGAACCTTCAACTTGTTGATGAGCAGCTATCACATGTTCCTCCAATAGGTCCTGAGATAAAATGGAGACAAAACTATTCTAGATTTACAAAAACTAAAATAAAAATCTTGCATTCAAAATAATTTTCATAATGTATTGTAGTTTTATAAAGTCTAATTAATATAACAATTTCTTACTGCAATCATCTGAGACATATTGTCAACATACTGACCATCTACTTTCTTCACATGCATCTTCTTGAAAATCTTATAAAAATTTGGATCTCGACCCAATTCTCCAGCCTAAGAATATGTATTTATTAATTCATAAAAAAACAAATGATAAAAAATTTAACAAAATTATTAAAACCATGCATAGATTATATTTATTAGACTATTAGGACAACCACAAAATATAGATATGTTTAGAATTTTAAATTTGTACCAAATCTTGAGCATGCTCGATGCTCAACTTTGAACATCCTGTGTGTCGACAGATTCCTTTTTCCTAGTCCAGCAACCTCACTTCATTGATTTTTGCTGGCAATATCTGATTTTTTCTTCACATCTGGCTCCTCCCAATAATTAAGCCACTTGGGTCAGTCTTCTTCGGATATAAAATCAAGTCTTTCTTTAATTTTTTTAATTTATGAACAAAATCATAATACCATTGAGCTGCTTTGACCACTCATAATGACTTTATCTTCCCATCAAATTTGGGTGGCCATTTGCACTGATTCTATAAAAAAATGATAAAAGAATTTATATTAACAAGAAGAACATAATTATTTACTGTTTGAATAATAACCAACATAAAAGTTAAGTAATTAGATAATTATTTTTCCATTCTTTTGTTTTGTTATTTTTACCTGAAAGTCATTAAAATATGACTTCTTTGTCAATTGAGAAACTTTCTTCCATGAGCAAGCTTTAACATCAACCATTTTCTTGAAAGCCTTGTAATTATAGTCGAACACTTGTGAAATGGAATAAAACTATACAAATAAATAAATAACATAATAAACAAGCAAATAATAATATATAAAAAAACCACTGACAGTAACATCAAAATTTCTTTTCCAAATCATTTTTACATTTTTCTTTTACCTCTCATCCACAATATCAATTTCTAACTTTGCACTGACTTTAGAGAAAGGTACAACATTTGATGATGTCCTCGGTATTGTAAATGGGGGAACAATCAGTCTAATTTGTGGTCTAGAAGATCGAGATGGATCAAAAGTGTCAGCAAGAAGCACAATCGTGGTGGGCTTACATCTGATAAAGGTGTTAGTAAATGTCTCAATGATGGTGATGGTGATAAAAATGGAGAAGGTGATTGTGATGTTCAAGTCAAGATATGGTGGCTATGAGATGGTACTGATTCTGCAATATTATGTAACATACTAGTTAAATTTGGTTCATTTCTGTGTCCACGTCCAGATCCACCACGACCATGTCCTTTAGGCGCCATCTACTGTAGAAAATAAAACAAAGAACAAAAAATAGAAAAATGATGAACAAGCATGCATTTTTGAATAAAACACACTGATAGATTTCAATAAAATATTAAACATCTTTGATAGTTTAAATTTATGATAAAATTATAACAATTAAATTTCAGCATCACTGTCATCCTCCAATGGATCTTCTGATATTTTGTCTGATTCCGATAGAAGTTTGAACTCATCTTCAATTTCAATTCTGCCACCATTTGAGTCACATAAATTTTCTAGATTTTCATCTACTTCAAAGGCTCATTATCTATGTCATCTTCCTAGAATACCGGTGCACTTTTTACATCTGCACATCTTTGTTGTGATGATAATACTTCAAATTTTGATCATGCTTTGATCTTGCATATAGCCCACTAATATCTCTTTTCACGAGATAAACCCGGATATGTACAAAATATACCTGAGCGGCTTGAACTGCCATAAATAAATGGCTCATTTTGATTATATCTATGTTTATGGTTAACATCCACTAGCTTATATTCCGAAATAATCTTTGTGCCCACATTTAGTGTAGTCTCAAACCACTCACTTTTAAAAATACAATCTTGTTATTTTTGAGTTCTAGGATACTCCAACTAAATAACTTCTTTGTGTTGACCATAATAATCAATCTCATCAGCACTATATTCTGTGCCTTTAATGCATACACCACTAGTCATTGTTATTTGTAGAAGAATCATGCCCGATTGTGTGAAATTATATCCAGTAACTAAATACCTAGGATAGGTTGTCGCATATCGAAACTTGCCTTTACTAATATTCTGAATAAAAATATTTGAATCTCCATTTGAATGATCAATTACCTCTAACATTAATTAAAAAAAAATTGATATTACAAAATAAAAGATGATAATAAATTAAATAATTCAAAATTTAAAACTTTATAATTCTCACATAATTTTGAACTAATTTGTAGATTCATTTTCCTGGCATATAATCGACATTATTGCTGGAAATTACTAGTTGCCTATATTTTAACTGCTCAACATAAATACTGCACAAAATAAAAAGAGAAAAAAAATGTATATCAATTTTTAATAAATCCTATTAAAGATAAAATTAAACTATGATTTAGCTTACAACCATTTTGTTTATACATACTCAATGTATGGTGCAACCTCCTCACAATTAAGTAAAACATAGCTCCTGGTTGCTTTGTACTCTTCATCTATCATACATCTTTTCATTTATTCCAAATGCTCTTCCAGGGTGCTTGAAGATAGATAGTTTGTCCACAGAATCATCCCCATCACATGACCTTTATAATTCCGCAAAAAATTTCTATTCTTTGTATTGACATGATCATCAAAATAATAAGAACAAAATGATGATGCTTCTTCTACTAACTATGCATTGCAATTTGAACCTTCAACTTTTGCATTTTTTTAACATTCAATTTCAACTTACTAAGATACCTACAACCACAATGTTAGGTTCAATTTTATTAAATTACAATATTAGTTTAATGTATGAAATAATAAAACACAGCAAATTATATATATTTACCTCTCAAATGATACATCCACCTGAATTGCACTGGTCCTGCAATCCTTGCTTCATATGCCAAATGACCGGCAAATGCTCTATTTAGTTAAAAAACATGGTGGGAATAGCTCTTGATTAGCGAGAGCTATAACTCATTAATAAGTGGAATGAGTTCAATTGGTAAAGACCTTACAAATAATACGTGGAATGTCATTCTCCAGCCTCACCATGTCATCTATTTTGATTATGGTTGCAGTTAGCTTTTGAAAAACAAACTTAGTTCTGTAAGGACCTTCCAAACACTTTGTGGAAGTAATTCACGGAATTCAATTGGTATTAATCTCTGCATAAATAGATGACAGTCATGACTTTTCATTCCAAATAACTTAAGATTCTTCATATCCACGCATCTACCTATATTAGACACATATCTATCAGGGAATTTCAAATTTTTAACCCATTCACACAATATCTGTCTTGCTTTCTTATCAAGTGTGTAGCAAGCTTTAGGGAATTTCCTAGTGGTGTCAAATGGGCCGAGGCGGGCTAGCCCGCCCATTTTTTTAGAGAAAGGTTGTGCTTTCGTGTCGTGCTAGGCACGACACGGTTTATCAAAGCCATGCCCAGCACGGCCCGTCAGCATGGAGGGCCGTGCCATGCCAGGCCAGGTCCAATCGGGCCAAACCTGGCTGTACGGGCACGGGCCAGGTTTAAATTTTTTTAAAAAAATTTTAAAGTTTAATTTTTTAATTTAAATAAAAGATATATTATATTATATATAGAATTATAGATAAAGTATAATATATTAAAATTATAAAATGAAATTATTAAAATTTATTAAATTACAAAGTTTAATTTCTTTTTTTATAATTGAAATAAAATTAGTTTATAATTTATTAGAATTACATTATATAGTTTAAAATTTTTAAATAAAAAATTTAAACAAAACAAATAATTAAACAAAAAATTTCTTTAAAAAAAATTAAAAGTCAAAAATCAAAGCAAACCAATGAGAAATAACCAATCATGCAATCAGCCATAGATACCAAGGTCGGAACCAAACAAATTCAAGTTTCAACGTAACATAAAAATAAATCATACAATCAATAAAAAAAACATCGAAATCAAAAGCAGTGAATCATCATCTATCGTCAATCGGCATATCATGAGCATCATCAGCCACAACATCAAGATCACTATCATATGGATTATCATCATCAGCAATCAACTCCTCCACTTTCGCACTGGATGTGAATGCAGTCCCTATCCCAAATCCAGCACGATCATGAATGCTAAACCTCGAATCCTCCTAATCCTTCAAACAGGCCAAAGCCTCAACAATATAGGATGTAATCTCGATCTCATATCTGAAATCATGTTCACTGCAACAGATAAAGCAGACTTCTATGCTATGGTCGACACCGGAGGAGTCAATAGATCACGTGTCATCCTAGATAGCACAGGAAAGATGGTCTCATATAATTTTTACCACTGTAATATATCATGATTCTTAGTATCAGAATATTATAGGATTAGCAATAATCGGTATCTAAGTACCGAGAAAGCTCACACCTATGTGATGGTCCACCCCAACATTTCCCCCTCACTAATTGAATGGATAAATCATCATCTTTAAACAAGTTATCCATGTCCATAATCATAGTCTCACTACTACCACTACCACTACCATACCTAGTATTATAGCATGTGGATAGGTCAGTCAACTTCTGTGAAAGAATCCTTTGGGTGGGTCTTCCAGGTTAATACACGAGGAAATGTAAGTTAGGGTGTTTACTACCCCTTCAACCTTAACCCTTGGGTCCATGCATGCAGGGAGGCAATAAAGAGATGGAAATGGTGGAACAGTACTTTAAGTACTTGGTTTCCATCTCTGCGATCCATATGACTAAGTATCAGGCCAGCTCGATACTTCCTAAACATGCTACTAATGTTGCATATGCACCTAAGTGTAATGCAAGTCGTGGGCGTATAAACCGATGAACACAATTTAGGCCATTGACACCTCTAGAATTTTTACCTTTCTTCATTCAGCTTCAATTTAGCCTGCCGACAGTAATCATTCAACTATTGTCTTGATTTTAAAGTGTCTTTTGTTTTCCATTTACATTAAAGTTAGGGTTGAAAACATTGTCAAAACATTTTTTAATATGAATTATATCTGAGTTATGATGAATTAAATCGGACTTCCAATAGGGCAAGTCCTAAAATATACTAAGTTTCCTCTAGCCAAATAATTTGCTTATTGGTCCATTGCTTCTAGTAGCATCCTTTTAAGTTACCTTCTTCAAACACAAACTATGAATCTCTGTAATAATATCATCTCCTGAATGAATAGCTGGTGCAACTGTCATCACAGCTTTATTTCTTCGAAATGCAATTATATTTCTTCGAAATGGATGATTCGTAGGTAGAAAGTTATGATGGTTATCAAACCATGACTGTTTACTACTAAATTTGAGGGTAAATGTATTAAATTTGTCATGCAATATGGGCATGTGAATCATCCTGTAGTACTCCAGTCAGACAACATTGAATATGTAGGAAAGTCACTTACCGTCCACATAAGGGCTGCCCGCATAATGAAATTTTGCTTTTTTGAGATATTATATGTATTCACACCAACTTCCTATAAATAATTTAACTCTGCAATAAGAGGCTGTAAGAAAATATCCACGAAACCAATATTGACAAAAACATATATTGCTCCTTCATACACAACCACGGAGACAAGTTATAAGGCATCAATATCATTGACCATGTTAGAATACTATTGTTCAGATTGCTCAAATAGCTAAAATCCATCCGGGCAAAGACCCAATCTCACATTTCGAATTGCTGCTGCAAAATCTTGATGTATATATTTAAAATGCTTCCAAGCAGGTGAATCTGATGGATGACGCATTACCCCCTTCTTCAACCTCATGCTCAGAATGTTTCCTCATATTATTTGTTGTAGCATTTGATACATATAGTCTCTGTAATCGAGGAATTAATGGAAAATAATACATCTTTTTAAAGACAATTTTCAATTTTTTTCGCGTTTCTTTAGCATGAGGTGCCTTCCTAAATTGATGATGGTTACAAAACTTACAGCTAATTAAATTACTATCACCGCCCCAATATAACATGCATCCATTTAAACAACAATCAATTTTTACCACAGGCAGAACCATTCATCATAGTAACTTCTTAGTATTGTAAAAGTTGTTAGTGGTCAAATTATTATTCTGACCAATCTCTTTCATCAGTTATGTCACCTGATCAAATAATTTCTCAGACATATGATTTTTTGGCTTAATGCTCATTAGTCGAGCCACAAGTAATAATTGTGAATCTGTTTTACAATCAAACCACAACTCTTTATCTGTAGCTTTAAGCATTTCATAAAATTTCTGAGCTTCAGGATTAGGTATTTCATCCATGTAATCAATATTGAAGTCAGCACAAGCAGCTTCCATGATCAATCTATGGAATGTGTTTGATGATTCTTCACCACAAACAAAAGATTCAATACCCTCATTTTGGTCAATATTCAGAGTCTTTATACTTTCTCCATGATAAATCCAAACAAAATAATTTGGCACAAAGCCATATTTTGCCAAATGATATCTTATAGTGTTTGCATCATGAAAAGGGATATTCTGACACTTTCGATGATTACCTGGACACTTAATTTTGTTTCCATCCTTCAATCTCGATTGACTACATGCAAAATTGATAAAAGTTTCAAGCCCAGTCAAAAAATCTTTATTCAAAAATTTATTAATAACCCTTTTGTACATTTCTGATGATCTGAGCTCATTTGAGAGAGAACGAGGGAAAGAAAAGGAGTGAGAGAGAGTGGGAGAGAAAAGGTGAAAGAGAGAGAGGGGGAGAGAGGGGGGAGAGGGGGGAGAGAGGGGGTGAGAGAGAGATGGGGGGAGAGAGGGAGGGAGAGAGAGAGAGGGGTTGGAGAGGAGAGAGAGAACAAGCAAGAAAGAAGATCTAGAAAAAAATAACACAAGAGAGTATGTGACACAAAGAAAAAGTGGAAGAGAAAGACAGAAAGAATTATAGAGGGAGAGAGAGACACATAGAGAGTGTAGTGTTAGAATGAAGAATTATATAAAACAAAATATAAGTTCTTCAGTACAAACCTATCAAATATTACATTGTCATACAAAAGTTCTTATTTGAGCCTGATGCCCAAGGGCTGGGATTAGGTAAAAGTATGATTGTTATTTGTATTATAGCATATATGAGCCTGATCATCGGACCTCATGCTATGTGCTTACATATTGTTGATATTATATCTCTAGCCTTTTTATTTCAAGTTGGTGCAACAAAATAGTATTATCCCATATATAGTTACATGTTAGGCTACATATAGTAAATGTAGTTATAAATAGTTACATTTAGTTTAAAATATAATTATATATAGATATATGCATACAAGTAATTATAAGTAAATATAAATAAATATATACAAAATTATAAACAATTATATAGATTTACATACATGTGTACATATATATTTACATAATTAAAAATAAAGTTATATTTATTTATATAGAGTTTTTATAGTTAAACAAATATTTATATATAGTTATACACATTTAGTTAAACATTATGTTGTATGCTTTTATACATATAATTATAAATTTAGTTACATGTGGTTATACATATAGTTACTCGTATAGTCAAACATATATTTATACATGTATGTATATATATTTTTTCATATAATTTCATATATCTATACATATAGGTATATATAGGTATGGAAATGCTAAAATACATTTTTTATACTAATATTAAAAATGTATATTAAATACATGTCGTTAATTAATATTTAAATATAGTTATGTATAAAGTTTTTATTGTTATACATAGAGTAAGATAAAATTATTTATAGTTATATGTTATTATACATATAATATATATAGTTATAAAATTTTATATATCTTTAAACATTTAATTATATAGATATATAATATATATATATATATATATAATATATTCATACGAGTAGTTATATTTAGTTATATATATAAATACATACAATGTTATAAACAAATATATAGATTTACATATATGTATACATATATGTATAAATAGTTCTAAATATAATTATATTTAATTATATAATATATTATTTAGTTTTATAAATATTTATATATACACATATAATTAATCATAATGTTTTATGTTTTAATACATGTAATTATAAATATAAGTACATGTGGTCATACATTTAGTTACACATGTAGTTATGCTTATATTTATACATGCAGGTATATATATTTATTCATATAATTTTATATATTTATACATATAAATATGTATAGGTATAGATATAGTAAAATACATTTTTATATACAAATATGTACAAATGTTTATTAAATATAAGATGTAAATTATATATTTTAATATAAATATGTATAAAGCTGTTATAGTTATATATATAATAATATACAATTATTTATAGTTATATGATATTATACATATAGTATATATAGCTATTAATATTTTTATATATTTAAACATATAGTTATGTATAAATATATTCATACAAATAGTTATACACAAATATATAAAGTTATCAATAAATATATAGATTTACATATATGTATGCATACTTATAAATATAGCTATGTTTAATGTTGTAGAGTGTTATATAATTATACAAATATTTATACATAGTTATACACATATAGTTAAATATAATATTTTATGTTATTATACATGTAATTATAAATATAGTTACATGTGGGTATACATATAGTTACACAAATATTCATAATTCTAAATACTTAAAATAATCAAATCCTACTTGCGTTATAATGATAAATAGTATTGAATCCAAGATTTCTAAAAAGTTACTAGTTAGATGGTTGGTGGCATCTTTAAATGGGTGTAAGCACTGGGTTTTAACCTATCATTATTCTTTGAAGAAGTATATTTTGGTAAACTATATGAGAATCAAAAATTGATTTTTGATTTATGAAACTACTATTTTAGTTTTAAATTTTTTAAAAATTTATGGGAGATAAACAAAGTTGATGCATTTAGGTGCAAAAAAGTGGATAAAAGTTATAATATTATAGGGAAAAATGTTAAGTGGAACCAACATGAAAATAATTATATTTTTTTACAATTTTTAATTTTAATATAACATTTGGGGACCCAAATCCAAAATATTTATGATTTGGGTCTTCCAAATTCCTATACTGATAATTACCTTCCTTTATTCATACGGAATGCATATACTCAAGCATGCATATGAGTTTATGTAGAAACTCATTATGTGACACCTCATTTCCCAGTGGGTCCCATTCATTTAATCACACAATACAATGTGCAAAAAAATAATCTTTTCTCAAATGTACAATACATTTTTTTTTCATTTTACATTTTATTTGCTCAGCGGAAGAAAGAAAACACATAACATATTATTTAAGCCGCAACCAGCTTTCCTTCAGATGTGCGATTTCGTATGTGGATCTGTCATCTGTCCTAGACACGTACCTGAAAAGCGGGTCCCACAATGGAGTGAGCAAAGTACAGAAGGGTAAACTTTTTTAGAGTTACTCCATACCTAAGTGCACGTAAAACATCATGAATATATATCAACACACATTCAAGTAAAATATTTATATGAATACAATTATGGATGAAATATTTATATACCTATATTCCTGAGTCTCATCAACTCCCTCACACATGCCGAAGCCAAGTGTGACATATTATATATCTGGATATATATATACATATGCATATATGTATATATATCTATAGAAATATTTATTTTTTTGAAATTATTCCGAAAAATATAGACCTCCTCCGAAAAATATATTAGACATTTATCCGAATAAAATATGATTTTCTTGGATTTACTTCGAGAAATATACACCATCGTAACTCTGCCTAGTCATTGTCCCAATTCCAGTTTGCAATCCATAATAACCCTATACCAAATAAAATCTCGCGCAACTCAGTCTGGACATTGTCCCAATTTGAGTTCACTAAATACCATCCACATACCTTTATATATATATATATATATCATGCACCCACCCAGGTATTTGGAATGTTCCCGTGCATATGAAATACAATTATGCCATTTCCAATTTAACTCATCTTCCATACACAATTATAAATATCCAAATCCAATTCATCCTATAATAATTTTTACTAAATGAATTACCGAAAATTTTCACCAATTACTTATTTCCAATAAAATTTTAAACAATTCGAATTGAAATATAAAATATGATTATGGCCATTAAATAGAAAGAAATTCTGATAAGAGAAAACCACTACCTTTTAGAAAATTTCATGGGAACATTATAAATTTGATACAATGTGAAAATCTCATCGTGTAGAGTAACTTTAGTTCTTGGACTATTTCATTCTAATTCCAAAATAATCTGTTATGATTAAAAGAAAATTCACGGATATATATATATATTTTTTGTACTGTCTCTGTCTCTCTGGTGCCAATCTTTTTTTCAACCCTTCTCATGTTTTCCGGATTCATGACGTTTTATTATTTATTTATTTATTTTCATTAATTAATAATATTAATATTTTTTTAGGTTGACACCTGCACAGCCAATGGACAGCTCGCACAGGCATAGGCACATGCGGACGACGTGGCGCAGTCTTTCGATTGAGCAAAATTTTTTTTTCTAATTATTAGTTAATTAAATAAAAATATAACAAATTCCGATTTTCTCGTAATTTAATGAAATTTGTAACCGTAGCTATATTTTCCAAGACGAATTCAATAATGACATCTATTTTATCATTATCGCCCTAAAATTTTCAGGTTATTTTATATTATTTCAAAATTACCCTTTTGTCCTTTTTTTTTCTAGAAATCAAATTATGTTAGTTATTTATTCATTTTTTTTCGGGAGTTCACACATTATTTCATAAACAAAAACATATGCATATGGAGTTCATAAATACTCTGTATGTATAAACATATGCATAAACTCATATTTGCATACTGAGTAAGCTGAAATGAGTTTATGCATAATGTTTTTTTTAATTATATTGGGATATTTATGAGTATCCGAATATAGGTACTAAAATATTATCCAAATCATATATATATATATATGGATTCCATAACATAATTATCCATTATATATATGTATATATATATAGATTAAGGATGAAAATATTAAGTATTATTATTATTAGTGTTGTAGAGGAATTCCTTTTTATTTTTTGCAAAGTTAGATAAAAGTTAGTGTTGTTTTTGGATGCAACAAAATATAAAGAATAGTACTTTCATTGTCATGAAATTCTATTTAATAAAATTTTAAAATTAAATTAATTTAAAAAAATACTTCTCAGAGCAATATTCCTACCTTTTAGTGGTATCAATGCATAATATTAAATTATTGTTGTTATTTTGTTTTTTAATTTAAGAGATGCAAGCCTAATATTTTTTTTCTATTTGAAGATTAGCATGATTATGCTTTCTTGTAATACATGTAATTGCTACTTAAGAGCTATGAGGCCACTCTAATTTCTTCATCATCTTAAACTTTTTCTCCTTCTCTTATTGTTTCTTCTTCATCTTTTTCTACTACTTCTTCTTATACTGCTACTACCAATAATGAGTATCTACTTTCAAATGAGAATGCTCATTTATAGATGAGATAATATTTCTCTATGCTTTATCTTTAACATGGTCTATAGTATATTCCATTATACTTTCTATTAATTAAAGATAAAAATATATATTATAGTTCAATTGAGAAAGATTACTAATAGATGAGTATCTAATTGCAATTGGAGTATAAAGGGTAGATTAATTACCAATTCTGCAAGATTAATAATAGATGAGTATCAACTTGCAACATATAAGAATCCATTTGTTAGAGCATATGTTTGAGTGGTTGATTTGCCTATTGACAACTTTTTTGATTTGATAGAGCATAGCGATATATGTATCTCACACATCAACCATGATACAACAACAATATACATTTTTTTACAAGGTAAATGGTCTTGAGGTTGGTAATATATGTTCTACAAATCATCTCCATTGGAGAAACTAAGGTCTTGAAAGACTAACTATGGTCTCCTTTAATGATAATATTTTCTCTATGACAAGATTAATCTATCAAAAAGTTTCGTTACTAATAACAACAAATCAATAGAGCAAGCAAAGACATGAATATTCAATTGATATGCCTTCCAATCTCAAAAGATTATCAAATATAACCATCAATGGGTTTCAAAGCTATTTGAAAAATATTATAGTTCAAATACCAAACCAATTAATTAAATATGATACTTTTGAATTAAATTACAAAAATAATTTCTCATTTTCCCAAACTATACATAATAGAGTTGAATTAATAAATAGAAAAAATATATATAAATATTCACATTATTTTTATTACACACACACATGCACAAACACACTACAAAAATTATGAATAGATTAACCAAAATGGCTTTTCTGGATTTTTTAGAAATGGCGTTAAATGCATAGCACATAGTAATTTTAATAATGCAAAAATTATTAAACACAAATACACACTACCATAAAATAAATGAACACAACAAAAAACTAACAGTATCAAAAAATACACTACTAAAAAACTTACCATAAATAATACAACAATGATCATACACACACTTTCATTTTATCATTCATAAAATAGCAAAATATAGATTAAAATTATTTGTTTTTGAATAATTATTTTAAAAAATAAATTTTTTAGAATAATTATTAGGATCATCTTTTTGTTCTCTTCATGTAATATAGATAATAAATCAAGAACATATGCATTTTTTTTGTGCTCCCCACTCAAGAACACACGTGAACAAAAACATTAGCAATGGGCCATGAATAATTAGTGATTTAAATAGAAATATTTATAACCAATACAAAAAAAAGATACCAACAAACTATAGCATCAAAATCACCCAAACCATGATAAAGAAGTTCACCCACTTAATACCAAGATGCCCTAACAATGCATAACAATTTTTTCCTTTCACATATATGGTAATAAAAAAATTATAGATATAATTATGTTTAAATAGTTTATGTATACTTTTTTTATAGTTATATATATATAGTTATGTTTAAACACACTTATTTAAAGCAAACTTATATTTATGTATACTGTTTTTGTAGATAGTATGTAGTTATTTATATTGAAATTTTTTTTAATCCGGGATACCTACTGTGCACCATCAAAATCCATACAATGACAACGCATTATATCACAAAACCATGAAGTATGTATACGATTAAGTATATATACACAAATCTAGAACACTGCGGTGAATAAAGGAGAAGAATTTCGGAAACATTAAAACTTAAGCTTAATCAAGTTAATCGATGAAGAATAAATGTATAAAACGTACCTCAAATAAAATAAAAATAAAAACTTAAACCTTGAAATCGAATATATGTTGAAGCGTCGGTGTCAAGGGATGGATGCCTTCTGCAGAGGTTCGTGTCACTTAAGCAACAGTGTCGAAGAAGATAATCATGTTGTAAATATTAGCAAATTTTTTATATTTTTAATTATTATAACATTAAATAAATAATATATATATAATCAAAAAGACTAATTAATTTTATTCACTATAAAATTTTTTTGAACCAAATTAATGTGCGTGTTGCAAGGTACAAATGAAAAATAAACACCTTAAAATTTTTTCTTATAATATTAATATAAACAATAAAAAATTATGATTAGCCTTATAAAAAAAATATCAAATAGGTACAAAATTAACAAACTCTATATTATAAGACATAAATGAAAAGATGATTTGCATTCTAGTCACTCGCCTAAGAGTTATAAAATACTATTAATGTTAAAAAATATATAAAAATTTATATTTTATAGTTATAAATTTTTTAGAATTCATTTTAATTTATACGAAGATAACATGAAATAATTTTAATGGCATAAAATTTCATATTATTTGATATTATTATTAATTTTTAAAATTCAATAAATTACTTAAAGTGAGAAGATAATTAAAATAAGTTATATTTATTATTTTATTAAAAATTTAATGTTAAAAGCTAATAGTCAAAATATTACTCAATTGTTTAATTCGTATAATTTTTTAAGAGCAAATTACTATGTATTTATTTATAAATATTAATTTATTTTCTTTTAACTTTATTAAAAAATTATATTTATATTATATTTCAAGAATTTCTAATATTATATTATTTATTTATTTAAAAGTATTCTATAATTATAAAATTTTTTTTACTTATAATAATATTAATTTTTACTAGTTTATTCGTCAATTCAGATAATTTATAAAATAGTTTCTATTTTATTATACAATGAATTAACTTATATTTATATTTATAGAAATTTTAATATATTTTAATTTAATTATTTAAATAAAGAAAAGAATTATTATACTTATTGAATTTATAATTTAATGTTACTTTAATACAAATTTTTAAGTTTCTTATTTTAAAATTTTAGATGAATTTTTTGTATAATTTTAAAAAAAAATTAATCCATCATAAAAATAGTTAATTTAGTCCTTATTAATATAAATAATTGTTATTTGTATTTGAATATTTTTAAAATTATTGATTTATAATATAATTTTTTTATGATTTTATGAGTAGAATGTATGTTTCAAGGACTGCTCATCGTTAGACCATTAACATACATTTAATAATAATATTAAATAAATTACTAAAACAAATAAAAAATAAAAAAAATTATATAAATAAATATTGGATAGGGAAATGTCTTTGCTAAATCCGTAGCTAAATTATGGATTTTATTAGGTAGGGAAAATTCATCGCTATATTACGTATTTTACTAGCCCGAGAAAATTCGTTGCTAAATCATAGATTTTATTAGTGAAGGAAAATCTGTCGCTAAATCTATCACTAAATCTAGTGCTAAATCATAGATTCTATTAGCAAGAGAAATTTCGTTACTAAATCTGTCCCTAAATCATGGTTTCAATTAGCAAGAGAAATTCCATTGCTAAATCTGTCACTAAATCATGAATTTTATTGGTAAGAAAAATTCCGTCGCTAAATCATGGATTTTATTAGCAAGAAAAATTTCATCACTAAATTCGTCGCTAAATCATCAATTTTATTAGTAAGAAAAATTCTGTCACTAAATCCGTCGGTAAATCATGGATTTTATTAGAAAGGAAATTCCGTCGCTAATCTTTCGCTAAATAATGGATTTTATTAGCAAGGGAAATTCCATCGCTAAATAATGGTTGGTATTAGCGAGGGATATTCCATCACTAATCTATCTGTAAATTCCTAGCTTTTCTTGAGAGGAATTTGCGAAAATTTTTCGTCGCTAATTCTGTCGCTAAAAACACTACTTTTCTTGAACCGAATTTACCAAAATGTTCCATCACTAATCCGTCGCTAAATCCTCCACTTTTTTAATAGAATTTAAGAAAAATTTTCTCTCAATAATCTGTCGCTAATCCGTTGCTATATTTTTTTCGAAAAAAAAACATTAATCCATTGTTATCCCCAAGCTAATCCATTGCAATTTAGCTAGGGATTGATCCCTAGCTAAAATTCCCTAGCTAAAATGAATTCTTCTTGTAGTGTGTTTTGTTATTTTTTTGTTTTAGTTATTTAAAATATTATATTAGAATAAGTTTTTAAATGAATTTCTTTTGTTTAATTTAAAAGTTTCATTTATAGTCTTTATCTTTATAAAATTTAATTTAAAAATATTAGATTATTTAATGAAATTTTTGTTGAAATTGTATGACAATCAACTTTAATTTGTATTTTTTCATGTCTATATTAACTATTTTTATATATCTGTGAATATTTTTGTGTTTCTACGAATTTTTTGGGTAGAGTTTTAGCATATTATAAGTATGTAAAAGCCTATTATCAGTGGCGGTAGTGGTGGTAGTGGCTGTAGTGGCACCATAAGCGGTAGTAGTGGTAGTGGTAGGAGCGGCAGCGGTGGAAGCGGAGGCAGCAGCGATAGCGGCAGCCACACCGGTAATGGCGGCTGTACCGATAGTGGCGGTTGCACCGGTAGTGGCTCCAGCATCGGCAGCAGCCACAGTGGTAGCGATGGCAGCAGCAGGGGTGGCAGCGACAGTAGGAGGAGCAGGAATGGCAACAAATGTGATATATTCGCACATATATAGTCAGTATATACGTACATATAATTATGTAGTATTTTATGTACTCATATACTGAATATATATGTACTCAGTATATATGTATGCATAATACTATAATTTATATGTACAAAACTGCGATAATATATGTACGAGTGAAATGCTAGTATATATGTACATTTTTGCTGTAGTAATATATCATTATCTAAACATAGTTTTTTTAATTAATTTTGATTTGATTTTGTGGTTTTAATTTTTTACAGATGTGGTACCACGTTGTTTCACATCCGAAGCTTGTAAAAGTGAAAGGATTTTTCAACAGACATGAAGCGCCATGACTCGAACAGCTTTTTCATCATGGAAAGTTGGTGATCGGAGGTGCAGAGGGAAGAAAGCAATGTCAATACATCGATAGATTATACTTTATGCACAGTCGGTAGATACATTGATTATATGTACAAATGTGGTAGTGGCAGCCGCAACGGTAGCAGTAGCGGCAGTGGCAACGGTAGTGGTAGTAGTGGCAGGAGCGGTAGTGACAATGAGAGCAGCATCAACGGCAACAAATGTGGTATATACATACGTATATAGTCAGTATATACGTATGTATATAGTCAGTATATACGTACATATATTACTACAATATTATATGTACATATATACGGAGTATATATGTACTTAGTATATATGTACTCATAATACTATAGTTTATATGTACATATACTGCAATAATATATGTACGAGTGAATTACTAATATATATGTACATATTTACTACAGTAATATATATTTATCAAAATATAGTTTTTTTTATTAAATTTGATTTGATTGTGTGGTATAAATTTCTTATAGATATGGTACCGTATTGTTTCCCATATGAAGCTGGTATAAGTGAAAGGATTGTTCAACAGATTTGATATACCGTGACTCTGACAACTTTTACGTGACAAAAGTTGGCGATCGGAGGAGCAGAGGGAGAGATGCAATGTCAATATATGGATAGATTATACTTTATGCACAGTCGATAGATACATTGATTAATAAGATGTAATATATATAATATTATTTTTTTGTTTTAGTTATTTAAAATAGTGTATTAGAATAAGTTATTAAATGAATTTTTTTTGTTTAATTTAAAATTTTGATTTATAGTTTCTATTTTTATTAAATTTAATATAAAAATATTAAATTAATTAATTAGAATTTTGTTGAAGCTGTATGACAATCAACTTTAATTTGTGTTTGTTCATGTCAATAATAAATATTTTTATATATCTGTGAATATGTTTGTGTGTTTCTGGATTTTTTAGGTAGAGTTTTAGCCTATTATAGTTATGTAAAAACCTATTATCGATAGCACTAGCAACAACATAAGTGGCAGTGATGGCAGCGGCGGCAGCGGAAGTGGCAGTGATGGTAGTGGTGCCGATGATAGTAGCGGTGGCTGTAGCAGTGGTAGTGGTGGTGGCGGCATTAGCAGGGGATGCAGCGGTGACAATAGCGGCATCAGCAGCGATGGAAGTGGTAGCAGTAGGAGCAGCAGCATCAGAGGCAGTAATAGTGGCAATAGCAGTGCTGCACCTAGAGTAGTGGTGGAAGTGGCGGTAGTAGCGGCTGCACCTGGAGTAGTGGTGGTAGCAGTGGCAGCACGAGAAGCAGTGGTAGCACCGGAAGAAGTGGCAAAGGCGACAGCCGCAGTAGTTAAGGCGGTGGCAGCAGCGGCGGCATGCAGTGGCAGCACAGGCAGTGGGGGCAGCGGTAATGGCCATTGTAGCGGCCAGCAGCGGCATCGGCAAATGGCGGCAGTAGCGGCGGCGGCATCGGTGGCAGCGGTGGCATCGGTGGAAGCATAGACATCAAAGGTAGTAGTGATAACAGCAGTGGTATTGGCAGCGACAGTGGCAACGACAGTAGTGACAAGAGCGGTAGCGGGAACATTAGCAACATCACCAAATGAATATACGTACGAATAAAGTCAGTAAATACGTACATATAATGCTACAGTATTTTATGTACATATATACGAAGTATATTTGTACTCAGTTTATTTGTACATATAATACAGTTATTTTTATGTACATATACTATAATAATATATGTACGAGTGAAACGCTAGTATATATTTACATATATACTGTAGAATTATATATCTATCAAAACATAACTTTTTTTTAATTTATTGAGTGGTTTAAATCTTTGATAGATATGATACCACACTGTTCCTCATACAAATCTTTTATAAGTGATGGGAATTTCACTAGACATTACATATCATGACTCGGATAGCTTTGTCGTAGTAAAAAAATGATGATCGGAGGAGCATAGGGAGATAAAACAATGTCAATGAATGGATATATTATACTTTATGCACCGTCGGTATATACATTGGTAAATATGATGAAATAAAATTTTGTTATTTTTTTTGTTTCAATTATGTAATGAATTAAAAAAAGATATTATATTGATTTTATTTTTTGTTTATTATACATTATTTATAGATTTAATTTTTATTCAATTTGATATAAAAATATTAAATTATTTAATTAAAAAATTTTAAAATAATTTAAATTCTGAAATTAATTTTTAAATTAAAATATCTTGGAAAAAATCACTTGCTAAATTAGCAAGGGGAAAATCCCTTGCTAAATTAGCAAGGGAAAAATCCCTTATTAATTTAGCTAGGGTATTTTTCCTAGCTAATTTAGCTAGGGACTATATCCATCGCTAAAATTTATAGACCAGCACTTTAGCTAGGGAATCATCCATCGTTATTTTTATTTAGCGATGAAAAATCTCATTTATATTGCTAATTTAGCTAGGGAATTTGTATTTTTAGCAAGAGATTTTTTTGTCGCTACCTCTTTAGCTAGGGATATTTTTTGTCGCTAAATTTTAGAAAGTAGCACTTTAAATAGGGAATCCATCTATTGGTAATCCATCGCTATATCCCGTTTAGCGATGGAAAATAGCCATTTAGCTAGGGAATTATCCCTAGCTATATGAGATTTTTCTTGTAGTGGTGGGAATTTTTGCGCAAATTTTGGCGTTAGAATTTTTTTTTCGATATCCTTTTTTGGTGGCTAATATTTTTGTCTGTAATTACCGACCAAATTTTTTGGTCGATATTATCATATTTTTAAGTAGTGTCAATTTATATATCTATCTATTAGTATGTTAGTCTATTTGTAAATTTGTATACATGTTTATATTTCTATCTATCAATCTGTCTATATACCCATCTATTTATTAGTCAATCGATCAATCTATCTATCTCTATATCTATTTATCTATTTATCTATTTACCTATTATTCTAGTTATTTGTCTATATGTCTATCTATCATCAATCTTTTAATATATTTGTATGTATATATATATATATATCTATCTATCTATATGTAAATTTTTATTTGTGGTTCGTCAATTTGTCTATTTTTTTTATGTCAATCTATCTATTTGTCTATAAATATATCTATCTTTTTATCCATATGTTTATCTATTTATCTAAATATGTTTCTATCTTTCTAAATATCTATCTATCTATCTATATATCTTTGTTTCTATCTATTTATATATCATTGTGTCTATCTATAAAAATGTTTATCTTTCTATCTATCTTTCTCTCTATCTTTTTCTATATCTATCTATCTAACAACCTTGCTATCTATTTGCCTATCTTTTTATTAATCTATCTATCTATTTATGTATCAGAGTATCTATCTGTCTGTCTATCTATCTATCTGATATTTTGTCTTTCTGTCAATATGTTTTTCTTTCAATTTGTCCATCTATCTATCTATCTATATGTGTTTATGTCTATATATATATATATATATATATTTGTGTCTATGTGTGTGTGTGTTTATCTATTGATCAATCAATCTATCTTTCTATATGTTTATCTACCTATCTATTTGTCAATTTATGTATCCATGTATATATATATCTTTGTATTTATCTATCTAATGATCTATTTGTCAATTTATGTATTTATCTCTTTCTATCTATTGATCTATCTATTTATCTTTCTACAATCTATCTATATACCACCCTACATATGTACCTACCAGCCTACATATCAATCTATTTATCAATTTAACTATATATATATATATATATATATATATATATATATATATATATTTCCATCTATCATTCTATCTATATGTCAATTATGATCTTAGCCTCATTGACAATCATTCTATCTGTCAATATGTTTATTTGTGTATCTATATATCTATATATTTATATATCTATATATCTATCTATTTGTCTTTATATCTATCTCTCTTTGTTCTATATATTAATCTATCTATTTATCTACCTGTATATCTATCTTTGTGTCTATATAACTATATGTCTTTGAGTATATCAATATATTCTTCATCTTTCTATCTATCTATTTATCTATCTATCTTTCTATATGGCTATATGTCTATTTGTTTAAATTCTATATTTATATCTGTCTATCTGTTAATCTATCTAACTATCTATTTATCTATCTGTCTATCTATGTGTCTATATCTCTACAAATCTATATATCTTTCTATCTATATATCTATCTATCTATCTATCTTTCTTTCTTTATATTTATATATCTTTCTTTCAACATACTTTCTTACCTAACAACCTCTCTAATTATATATCTAACTATCAATTAATTAATCTATCTATCTATCTATCTATTTATTTATGTAACTATCTATCTATATATCTTTCAGTCAATCTATTTATCTATCTATCTATCTATTAGTCTATCTGTCTCTTTTTCTATCATTCTATATGTCTATCTATCTATCTATTACTCAATCTGTCTATCAATCTATCTAATATTCAATCAATCTATCTATCTATCTAACTAACAATCTGTCATTTTGCCTATCTATCTATGTGTATTTATATTTGTATATCTATCTATAACTCTATCAATCAATCAATCTACCTATCTATCTACTCCAGGTGTATATCTATTTATATGTTTATATGTCTATTTCTATATTTATCAATCAATCAATCTACCTATCTATATAACTATCTATCTATATATCTATTTGTCTATTTGTCCATCTATATATCTATTTATTTGAATATCTATCTATGAGTTTATCTATCTGCCAGTTTGTGTATCTATCAGTTTATATATCTATCTATCTATCTACCTATCTTAGTATTTATCTATCTATCTATCTATCTAACTATCAATCAATCTATCTGTTTATCTATTTATCTATCTGTATGTCTTTATGTCTATGTTTCTACTTGTTTATCTATATAACTATATATATACTTATTTATCTGTCTAACTATCTATCTATTTAAAATTTATTTTTCTAATAATAAATATATCTATGAATCTATATATCAATATATCTAGTAATCTATTTATCTAGCAATCTATCTAGCTTTTTATCTATCTATATATCTATCTATCTATTTATATCTATCTATTTAACTAACTATCTATCTATATTTTTATCAATCTACCCATCGATCTTTTGCTAGTTTTTATTTCTATCTTTTTGTCAACTTATCTATATGTCTATCTCTAACTCTGTCTATTTGCCTATTTAGCTATCTATCTTTTTATCTATTCTTTTATTTATCTATTTATCTATTTATCTATTTGTCTATTTGTTTATCTAACTAAATATATATATTTATCTATCTATCTATCTATCCATCTATCTATTTGTTTATCTGACTATATCTATCTATTTTTATATTTATCTATCTATCTATTTGGCTATTTGTCTATCTGCCTATCTGTCTATCTACAATCTATTATCTATCTATTTTTCTAACTATACAATTGCTGATCTATTTATATATCTATTTACCTATTTTGCTATCTATCTTTCTATCTATTTGTCTATCTATCTTTTTGTCTATCTTTCTATCTATCTATCTTTTTTAGTATTCAATCATTCATCTATCTATCTATTTGTCTAACAAACTTTCTATGCATCTATTGATCTATCTATATATCTATCAATTAATCTATCCATCCATCCATTTTTCAATATGTCGATCTATCTATTTTTTAATCTATCTATATATCTATCTATTTGCCTATTATCTATATATATATATATATATATATATTTCTATCTATCTTTCTATCTATCTATATAATTATCTATCTAACAATTTATCTATATGTGTGTCTATCT
Organism: Sapria himalayana; assembly: GCA_029783825.1. NCBI lineage: Eukaryota > Viridiplantae > Streptophyta > Magnoliopsida > Malpighiales > Rafflesiaceae > Sapria > Sapria himalayana. Next base: position 25,834 of record JAREIK010008916.1, read on the forward strand.
ATCTATTTTTTGTATTTAATTATATGTACATATCTATCGGTCTATATGTGTGTCTATCTATTTTTTTATTTATTTATATGTCTATCTATTGGTCTATATGTATATTTATCTAACTTTTTTCTTTCAATCAGAATATCTATCTATCAATATATCTGTGTATCTTTCTATTTTCTATCTGTCAATATATCTATCTATCTATCTCTTCATCCTTCTATTAGTCTATTTATCAATCAATCTATCTCGATATGTATCTATCTATATATCTATTTTCTATCTAATTATCTATATATATGTCTATATGTTTATTTATCTATATGTCATTCTATCTTTATTTCAATTTATCTATCTAATTTTCTATTTTTTAATTGTTTATCTATCCTTGTGTATATTTAAGAATCTATCTACCTATATTTTAGTCATTCAATATTTATTTCTATCTATCTATCTATCTAATTATCTATCTGTCTATCTATCTATATATCTATCTATATATGTATTTATTTATCTCTTTTTTTGTCTATTTTTCTGTTTATATATCAAACTATCTATATGTCTATCCATATGTCTATATGTCTGTTTATATATTTTTTTTGTCAAATAATCTATCTGAATATCCATCTATTTGTCTAATTATTTATATGTCTATTTGTCTTTTTATCTATCTATTTGTCTATCTATCTAATAGGCTACCTGTCTATTTATCTATATATCAATCTATCTAAACGTCAATCTATCTATATATTTATCTATCAATCAATCAATCAATCAATCTATTTATTAATCTGTCTATCTCTTTATCTGTCATTCTATTTATCTCTCTTTCTATCTATCTATGTATATATCTATCTACTAATCTATGTATCTATATATGTATCTTTGTATCTATGTATAAATCCATCTATATATCTCTTTATTTGACTATCTATTTATCTATGTGTTGATTTGTCTATTTGTCTATTTATATGTATGTCTATCTATTAATCTATTTATTTGTCTTTCTATCTATATGTCTATCTGTCAATTTCTCTTTTTGTCTATTTTTCAAATGAATTTTCTATTTGCCTACCTATTTATCTATCTTTATGTCTATCAACCTATATGTCTATCTATCCAAGTGTCAATCTATTTATTTATCTATTTTACTATCTATTTATTTTTATTTCTATCTTTTTTTTAATCTATCTATTTAGCTTTATATAATTTTATATATCTACCTATCTTTCTATCTATCTATATGTCTATATGTTCATCTATATATTTATCAATATATATATATATCAATCAATATATCTATCAATTTGTATTCTGTCTATCTATCTAGCAATGTATCTATCTATCTATCTAACTATCTATTTATCTATCTATCTATCAATGTATCTATCTATTTATTTGTCTATCTGTCTATCTATCTATCTATCTATCTATATATCTATCTCTTTATTTGTTAGTCAATCAGTTAATCTTTTGATTTGTCAATTTTCTATCAATCTATTTGTCTCTCTATCTATCTATCTATGTGTATTTTTCTCTATCTATCTATCTATGTGTATTTTTCTCTATCTATCTATCTATCTTTCTTTCTTTTTATCTATGTCTATCTTTATATTTATTTATCCATCTATATGTCAATATATCTATCTGTTTTATCTATGCGTCTATCAATCTATTTGTCTATCAATCTATATGTCTATATGGGTATCTATCTATATTTTTATCTATTTATTAGTCTATCAATCTATCAAACTATAAGGCAATCTCTCTATATATCTATCTATCTATTAGTCTAATAGTCTATCATTATATATATCAACCTATCTATGTACCTACTTGTCTACCAACCAATCTATTTGTCTATATAAATAACTATCTTTCTATATGTCAGTTAATTTCTTTGTATGTTTGCCTATCTCTCTGTATATCAATATATCTATATAATTTTCTAATTATCTATATATATATATATCTCTCTTTCTAACTATTTATTATTCTATTTATATAATTTTCTATCTATTTATATATGTCTATATTTTGATATATCTATCTGGTTATAGCACTATTTGTCAAATTTTCAATATATCTATTTATCTATCTATCTATCTATTTGTCTATCAATCTATCTAACTATCTATCTGACTATCTATCTAACTATCTATCTGACTATCTATCAATTTGTCTATCTTTTTATCTATATACTTATCTGTATGTCGATTTGTTTATCAGTTAAATATATTACTGTCAATATGTCAATTTATCTATCTGTCTATGAATCTATATTTATATGTATCTATCTATTTATCTATCTATCTATATATCTATTAATATTTATATCTATCTAACTGACTATCTATCTATCTATCTATAAATATTTCTATCTATCTATCTGTCAATCAATCAATCAATCTATTTGTCTATTTGTTTATCTATTTGTTTATGTATCTATCTATCTGTATATTTGTCTTTCTATCTACTAGTTTATTTGTCTATCTGTCAATATGTCTATCTATATATATGTCTTTTGTCTATCTATCTATCTATCTACCAACATACCTACCAATCAATCAATCAATTTATTGATCAATCTGTCTGTCTATCTATAATTTATCTATCTACCAGTTTATTTAAACTGATAGATAGATAGATATCCAGATTGATAGTTAAATGGGTAAATAGATTGATAGAAAAACAGATAGTAAGATAAGAAGATAGGTAGATATATTGATAGATAGATAGATAGGTAGATAGACATATAGATAGATGGACAAATATATAGATAAATAGATAGATAAATAAATAAACAATTAGTTAGATAGATAGATTAAATGACAAAAGACTAATAGATAGATAGATATACATATAGACAGATGGTTAGATTGATAGATAGATAGATACAAAGATAGACAAATATAGAGATAGATAAATAAACATATAAAAAGCTAGATAGATAGATAGATAAAAGGATAGGTAGAGAGATAGACAAATAGATAGATAGATATATCAATAAACAAATTGATAGATAGATAGATATATAGATAGATAAATAGATAGATATACAATTAGACAAATAAAAAGATTATTAGATAGATAGATATATACTTAGATAGACAGATAGATAGATAGAAAGATACATAGATAGACATATAAAATGATGGAAAAATACAAAAATAGATAGATAGATAGATAGACAAATAGATAGATAGATTGTTAGATAAACAAAAAGACTAATAGACTAATAGACTAATATACAAATAGACAAATAAATAGATAGATATATGACTAGATATTGAAATAGACATTTAGATAGATTAACAGATAGATATAGAGACATATCGGTAGATAGATAGATAGATAAATAGATTAATAGACTATTAGACTAATAACTATTTGATTGATAAATAGATATAAAAATTAAAAAATAGATAGATCATTTAGATAAACACATAGATAGAATAAAAAGATAGTTAGATAGATAGGTAGGTAGATAGATAGATAATTAGATAGATTGATATGTAGATGGACAAATTGATAGATAGGCAGATAGACAAATAGATAGATATGTAGATACACAGATATACAGCTAGATAAATAAACAAATAGATAGATAGATAGAGAAATAGTAAAATAATCAAATAGGTAGATAGGCTGATAGAAAGATAGACATTTAGATAGATAGACACGTAGAAAAATAGACACATTTATAGATAGATAGACATATATATATACACACACACACACACACACAAATAGACAGATAGATAGATAGACTGATAGACTAATATATAGGTAGATAGATTTATAAATATAAATATAAATATATATAGATATATAATGATAGATAGGTAGATAGATATATAAATAAATAAATATACACACACACATATAGATAGGTAAACTGATTGATTGGTATATAGATAGACATATAAACAAATAGAATGATAGAAAAATAGATTGATAGTCTAATAGACTGATAGATTGATTCATATATAAAAAATTGATGGTAGACATATAGATAGATAAATATATAGATTAATAGATATATTGACTAATAGTTAGATAGACTGATAGTTAGACTCAGTCAAAAAGACAAATATATAGATAGAAAGATAAAAGATAAACAGATAGATGGTTAGACATATAGACAAATAGACATATAGAGAGATACTAATATTGACAGATAGGTAGATAGTTAGAAAGACATTAAGAGAGATTATGATAAATAAAGGGATTGACACATATATACATATATAGATGATAGATTGATATATACATAGATAGGTAGATAAGCATATAGACATATAAAAAATAGATAGACATATAGATATATAGATAGATAGATAAACAATAAATTGAATGCCTAATAAAAAATAGATAGTTTGACAATTAAAATTATAGACATATTAATAGATAGACTGATAGATTAATAGAATGATGAATAGATAAATAGAAACATTAATAGACTTATAGACAGATATACATATAGATAGATAAACAAAAAGATAGATATATAAATAGATAGATTGATTGATTGATAGACAACTAGTTAGATATGCAGATAGATAAAAATAAAAATAGACAGATTAATAAAGAATCAGATAATCATATAAATTAAATGGCTTATAGATAGATGGACAAATAGATAGATAGTTGATTTGATAGATAAACATATAGGCATATATATAGATAATCTAATAGACAAATAGATATTTAAATAGATAGACACAAATAGAGATTGGGATATATATAGATAGACAGATAGAATGATATACTAATAGAAAGATATATAGTAAATTGATAGACAGACAGATAGATATATATAAAGATAGACAAATATATAGATAGATAGATAGACAAATAGATAAAAAGATATATAGGTGTATATATTGATAGATAGATCGACAGATAGAAAGAACGACAAATAGATCAATATACAGAATGATAGATAGACATTTAGAAAAATAGACAAATAGAAATCTATATAGATAGACTTATAAACAAATAGTTAGAAATATAGATAGATTGATAGATTATTAGATAGACAAATAAATAAATATACAATTAGATAGATAGACAGATAGGTAGATAGATAAACTGAGAGATTGATAGATTGATAAAAATATATAGATAGATAGATATATAGATAGGGAGAAAGATAGATATATAGACTAATAGACTAATAGAAAAAAAGATAAATAGAGAAATAGATAGATAGATAGAAAAATAGAAAAACAAAGAGATAGTCAAATTGACAAAAAGATCGATTAGATTGATAGATATATAGACTGATAGATATATAAACACATAGATAGATAGATAGATAGAATCACTTATCGATACATACATACATAGATAGATTATAGTTTGATAGACAGTTAGACTGATAGAAAGATAGTCAGATAGATATAAAATAGATAAATAAATAGATAGACAGACAGATAAACATATAGAGCCATATATACATAGATAGATAGATAAATAGATAAATATTCATACATACATACATACATACATACATATATATATATATATATAGGTAAAGAGATTTATAGACAAATGGACAGACAAACAAATAGATAGATAGATAGATAGATTGATAAATAGAAAGATCACAAAGAAAGATAGATAAATAGATAGAAATATATACAAATAAATAGATAGATAGATAGATACATAAATAGATCGATACATTGATAGATAGATAGACATAGTGACATATATATATATAAAGAGATCGATAAACTGATAAACATAAAGATACATAGATATATAGATAGATAGATATATTGATAAATAAACACATATAGAAACACAAATAGATAGATAGATTGATAGATAGATAGTTAAATAGACAGAAATATATACATATAGATGAATAGATAGATAGATAGCAAAAAAGGCAAAGTGATAGATTGAGAGAGATAGATAGATATATAGATATAGAGATAAACAGATTAACTGATACAAAAATAGACAAATAGATAGATAGATAATTAGTTAGATAGATAGATTGGCTTATATATTTTTATATAGATTGATAGATTGACATATAGAAATATAGATATATAGAGAGATAGATAGATAGAGAGATATAAAATTGATAGATAGATAGATTGGCAGATAGATATATAAAGAGATATATAGATATATAGTTCGAAATAAAGGCAAATAGACATATAGATAGATAGATATATATATAGACATAGAGATTGATAGATAGACATATAGACAAATAGACAGATATAGAGATAAATAAATAAATAAATAGACACATAGTCACATAGACATATAGGTAGAATTATCGATTGATAGATAGATAAGTAGATAGACAGATAAGTAGATAAACTGATACATAAAAAGATAGATAGATAGAAAGATGATTAGTTAGATAGATAGATAGATATATATACAAAAAGAAATAAGGATAGATAAACATATTGACATCTAGACATAAAAATAAATACACAGATAGAGAGATAGTCAAATAAATAGATAGACAAATAGAGATATAGAGAGATAGAGAGATAGACTTATAGATAGATATACAAATAGATAGATAGACAAATAGTCATATAGATAGATAGATAGACTGATAGACAGATAGACAAAAATATAACTAGACATAGGAATACTGATAGATAAATAGACACATAAACAGATAAATAGATAGAATGATAGATAGATAGACAAATAAACATATAGATAGATAAGTAGATAGATACATAGAACAATAGTTATACAAATAGATAGATATATAGATTAATAGATAGATATATTGATAGAAAAATAGATAAAGAGATAGATAGATATACACACACACACACACACACACACACACACACACACAAATATGCAAATCTACTAAAAGATAGATAGATAGAAAGACAACTAGACAAGTAGACACTTAGAAAGAAACAAAGATCGATATATAGATAGACAAATAGGCAAATAGATAGATATTTATTTAGACAACTAGACATATAGAAAGATCGATAGATAAATACATAGAAAGATAAATAGATAGAGAGTTAGACAAATATATAGATAGATAGATTAATAGATAGATAGATTAATAGATAGATAGATTAATAGATAGATAGATTAATAGATAGATAGATTAATAGATAGATAGATAGATAGACTGATAGACTAATAGCCATATAGATTGATTGATTGACAGATAGACAAAAAGAAGATACTGAAATACATAGAATAATGGATAGATAGATAAACATATAGACATATAAAGAAATAGAATGATAGAAATAGATATATATTTGTAGATAGCTAGACAGGTAACTAATAGACAGATAGATTGATTGACATATATATATATATACATATAAACATATATATATTTTTGATTGATAAAAATGTAGACAGATAGAATCATAGATAGATAAAGAGATAGGTAGATATATAGATAGATAGAGACAGATAGATAGAAAGATAGATATATAGATATATATTCAAATATATAGATAAATAATAGATAGATACAAAGAAAGAAATAAAGATAGATAGATAGACAGATGATTAA
>JAREIK010008917.1:0-20000 GCA_029783825.1 Sapria himalayana
ATCATCTTTTTGTGTATCTATCTATCTATATTTTTCTATCTCCTTTCTATCTATCATTTGTCTATTTATCTGTCTATCTTTTTATCTATCAATCATCAATACTACTGTATCTATCTGTCTATATATTTATCTATCTATCTATCGCTGTAATCTTTTGATCTATCTACTATCTTTAAATAAATCTGTCTATCTATCTACCTATCATTATGTAAATAAATCTTCTATCACCATCTATCAATCTATTTATCCATCTATCTATCTATCTATCAATTTTTGTATTTATCTATCGTCTATCAAAAATCTATCAACCAGCATATCTTTTTCTCCCCTATCAATTTATTTTATTGTTTGTCTATTTGTATGCCTATCTATCTAACTATTGACTATTATTCTTCTTCTCTATTTGTCTTTCTATCTATCATCTTTCCGTAATCTATCTATCTATCTGGCTGTCTCTATCTTTTTTATCTATCTACTATTTTTTATCTGTCTATCTATGAATCTACCTATATATCTATATATCTGTCTATCAATTTCTCTATTTTTTTATCTATCACTGTATGTTTTTTATCTGCCTGTCTTTCTATATTTCTATCTATTTTTCTTTTTTCTGTCTATCTATCTTTCTATCTATTTATCTATCTATCATCACATCTATTTGTCTATTTCTATCTATATATGTATGTAATATATATATATATATATATATAATATATCTCCTCTCTCTCTCTCTCTATCTTTATATATCTATATTTCTATTTGTCTATCTATATGTCTATCTATCTGTCTCTTTATGTTCAATCAATCTATCTATATATCTCTATTTATCTATCTTCTTCTATCTATCTTCTATCTATATGTCTATCTAGTTTATCTATCTATCTATCTATTATCTATCTATCTATCTTTTGTCTATCTTTTAAATTATCTTTTTGTCAATCTTTCTGTCTACTATATATCAATCATCAATCAATCATCTGTCTACTATCAGTTTATCTATCTATCTATCTTTTTGTCTATCTTTTAATCTATCATTTTGTCTATCTTTGTTGTCTAACTATATATCAATCAATCAATCTGTCTCTATCTATCTGTTTATATATTTGTCTATATATTTGTCTATCTATTTATCTATCTATCTAAATATCTATTCAGCTATCTATCTATCTATCTGTCTGTCTCTCTATCTATTTGATTATCTATATATTTTTTTATCTATGAGTATTCTATCTATCTCTGTATCTATTTATCTACTATATATTGTCTATGTATCTTCTATTTATTTGTATATCTATATGTATATCTATTTTTCTATCTTCTATCTATCTATCTATCTATTTGCCTATCTATCTATCTATCTACCTAAATAACTATCTATCTTTTTATCTATATATCTTTATATCTATCGATCTATTTGTCTATCTATCTATCTATCACTCTATCTATCTATTTGTCTATATTTCTTTCTATCTATCTGTCTATATTTTTGTCTGCCTATCTTTCTATATTTCTATCTATCTTTCAGTCTATCTATACTAAAGAAAATGTATATTTAGCTATCGAAATTTTGTTAGGGATATAATTTCTAGATAATTAGAGAGGGATTAGCTAGTGAATAATAATAGATGTTTGATTTATATTGAATTACAATTTTGTGAATGATTTGTGATGGATTAGAGACTAAAATATTTGATTGAAAGTTGTCCATAGCTAAAATTATCATAAATTTTCATGCAATGAATTGTTGGCATTTTAGTAATGACTTTAAAGATAAATTTTCCATAGCTATTTAGTTCGACACAAAATCCCTCGCGAAATAATATTCTTAAAATTATTTTTTGATTTTTTTTTAATTGCAAAAGATTATTCTTTAAATGATAATTTTCACAAAATATATTTATTTAGCTAGGGATTTTTACCTAGCTATGTGGGTTGGGGATAATTTCTGTCGCTAATCTATATTGACTTAATTTTTTTTATGTATATTTTATTTTTAATTTTTTATGTAATTTTGTATATTACATGTTTGCCCTGGTCTATGGCTAAGTGATCCTTGAAAGACACATTTCCTTCATATAATTATAAAAATAAGATATTATAAATATAATTTCAAAAATATATAAATATGAATACAAATTTATATTAATAAAGACTAAAATAACTATTTTTCTGATTATACAATTTTTAAAAATGTATACCAAATATTTTTCTAAATATTTAATTATGATATTTAAATATTTTTATTAAAAAATAGTAAATAATTAATTATATAATAATAATCAATTTTTAGATATTTTAATTAATAATTGATCATACATAAAATTACTACTAATAAAAAGATAAAATAATTAATTATATGATTAAATAAAAAAATTATAAAAATATCTGAATTAACAAATAAACAAGTAAATATATAATTATTTAAAGTAAAAAAAATTTATGATGATAGGAATCATTTTAAAAAATAATTACGAAAAGATTTAAAATTTTTGAATTATAAAAAAAATTTAAATCAAAATAAATTGATTTTTAAAAATTAATACATAGATGTTTTTATTACATCACAAAAATTTTGATATTTTAAAAATATATATCTTAGTGTGGTTATTAATAGAACACATCAAGTATTTTTTAGGGTTTTAAAAAAGTTATTTAAAATATTCCTAATGAACACTTTTGAAAGTACTACCAAACTGACGCTAAGTTGATTTGAATTCAATTTTTATTTTTTGTTCATATTGAAATTTATAAGAATTAAACAATTGAATAATATCTTTAGAATTAGTTTTTAGTATTCATTTTTTAGTAAAATAATAATATAACTTTTTTAATGATCTCACTTTAAGTAATTTATAGAATTTTATAAATTATAAATTATATCAAATAATATGATATTTTATGCCTTTTAAATTGTTTCATATTATATTCATAAAAACTAAATTGAATTCTTAAAAATTTATAACCATGATATATAATATATAAATATAAATAAATAAATAAATATATATATATAATTTCTATATTATAATATAATATATTTTTTTATTTATGAATTAATATTATAAATTTATCCATAAATTAAACAATAATGAAATGTTTTAATTTTTAATGGCTATACTTTTATATAATTTATTTATGGCCATATTAAATAATTTGTTTTTTTATAAATGAAAAATTTGAAAATTTGATTACCAATTATTAGTTTTCATGGTTATTAGTAATATAATTTTTTTAATCATCATTTTTATAACCATTAATAAATTATTTTTTCTAAATTCATTTCATTAATTTTAATTAATATTACAAAAATTAACCATTAAAATTTCATAAATTATTAACCATAAATTTATTTATTTATGAAATAATATTATTTATGGTTAAATAAAAATCTATTTCATTTTTTTATTTAAATTATTTAATTTTTATGATTTTAATTTACTTTTATATTTTTGTCTTTTTTTTCTATATATTTACATCCATTTTTTTATTTATAGATTCCATTAAAAAAGAAAACCCTAAGGCATTCAAGCTTAAACCATTTTTTCAATCTTTTAAAAGAGGAAGAGAGGAGTGAAAAGGGACTATGGAATCAACCTTCAAATTCTACCTCTTCTTGTTACCTAGTAAGATTATAATTGCTCTTCTCTTTTAGAATACTAAATACATTTCTTTGTCTGTCTCAATTTTATTATCACTGGTGGAGTTTGGTTTATAAAATTATTTATTTTTCATTTTTCCCTAATTTTTCTACTTATTTCTTCTATTTGTACATCACTTATAAGATTTTGACTCTCCACCATTAATGAAATAATATACAGTTAGTGTAAACTTTGTTCTTTTACTGATTAATTTTTTAGGGTTTCATGGATTTCAAATACTAAATGTATGCTTATTGTTTCCTGCTTTTGCAACTTAAAAAAAAATTATCTTAATGTATTTTGCTTCAGTAACTTAAAAAAAATAAACACAATGTTTAAGGGTTCTATTTTGATTGTCTTTAAAAATATTATAAATAGATAACATTATATTTAAACTTTTATACATTTATATAATCATATGACCTTATATAAAATATCTATACTATAATATATATATAAGCATATTACATTATATATAAACATTGATATGTTTATATAAACATATAATGCTATATATAAATATTTATACATATATAAATGTTTATAAATATTTAAAAAACATTTACATAAAACTATCCATTTATATAATTTTTTATACAAAATTTATATAACATATAAAATGTTTATACATATTTGTAAACAAGTATATTACAAATTAATTTTTATTAAATATTAATATTAATAATGTTTATAGATGTGATATATATACTATATAATATTTATAAATGTGCTACATATATATATTTATATATGTGTAACATTTATAAAAATATTTTAAATACAACATTATATCTAAACACTTGTATACTTATATAATCATATGTCATCATATATAAAAGTTTATACTTTAACATAAATATGCATCTAAGATAATAGTGATGTGCAATATGATGCTTGTATGCATACACAAGAGATTATCTCTATAATTTATATATCATATGATGAATATATATCATAGATGGATATTTTTAAGTAAATTTACAAGTAGATAAATCATTTGTTATTGAAATGTGATAAATCATTTATTATCCCAAAAATTGAAGTTATGCCAAAAAATTAAACTTAATTTGGATTCTCCCCAAATTTTAGATTCTGCCCAAATCATATAATTGAAGTGCCTACTATTTTGCCATTTTATCATGCACAACCATGCACACTATCAACAAAAACAATAATACACAACTGCAATGCCTTTTGTGCAATTGAGGTGCCTACTACCATGCAAAAACTCTCCTGTCATGCATAACCATTCAACATCCTCTTTATGGAGTTGATGCTCATCTCACATAGTATGTGATGGTAGTATATGGGGGGTTACTGTAGCATGTATGCCCTTGTCCCCTGTGTTGGCACAATGTATGCTCTCTCATTTTTTAGGCTTTTGAACACTTACATGCCTCAAGGTTTGTTTTCCTTAGAGTTTTGGCTTTGATACTATACATAATTCTATGCCAAACGTAAAACTTGATGAAAAACTCTGAGTAAAAAATTAACAAGCAATCCTCTCATATAATATATGGGCCAATGAATTGAAGCAGTCTAGATGTTAGGTGCTTCCATCAATAATAACAAAGAAATAATAAAAAAAATAAAAAACACAAAAGGTATGATTATAAACTATAATAATTAGTATTAATTAATATATTATTTATTTTTCTAATATATTAATATTGTAATATTAGTTAAGAATGAATTCAATAAAATTTGTGAGTAACTCATGAGTTCAAAATCCATGAACAATGAAGTGTCTCACACATTATATGGCTTTAGTTGTTTGATTAGTAAGTTATTGCAGCATTCTATTGCTGACTATTGTTTGTGTTGTATTTACATGTTACACTCATGAACTTTTACCAATTTGTTGTGGAATAGCCAAAACATCTGTAGCTTATTATTGACATAGGTGCTTTGCCACCTCTTGTGGACCTGTTGAAGAGGCACCAATATGGATCTACTTCTCAAACAATGAATAGCATCCTAAGACAGGCTGCTGATGCAATCACCCAACCTTACCAATGAGAATAGCACCATCAAACTCATATTAGGTTGTTATTTTTAATGCAATCACTTTTGGCACTATGCACAATGCTTTCTATTAATGAGTATTTTTCAGGGATGAATGGTGTGATACGAACTCTGGCCGAATTGTTAGACCCCTTGTCACCAAAGTACAAAGGGCATCTACTGGGGGCATTGAGAACCTTAGCTTACAAGAATGACGAGGATAAAAATCAGGTGATGGTTCTATTGTGATTGTGATTTTTTATCATTTACTTTGCCATGAGAAAATAATACATTTTTTTTTGACTTTTTAGATTGTCGAGTGCAATGCTCCCCCCCACTCTCATCTTATATTGTGCTCAGAAGATGTTGCAATACATTATACTTAAAAATTGAGACCTCAATTATTTTTTTAGTTATCATTATTCTGAAATTTTGATCTTGTCCTTTGTTTTCTTATTTGGACCAATTATTTTTGTTGTTTCAGGTAGGTGTGATTGAAAATTTAGTTCATTAATCTCCAAACATTAAGAAAGAAGTTCTATCTACTAGGGCATTGCATCTTGTTATTGGTTTGCTCAGGTATTTCCATTTGTAGCATTTTGTGGAAAATTAAATCTCTATTCATTATGTATCTGATCAAATTCTATGTTTATATCATTATCTTAAGTTACTATCTGAATTTACTATAATTTATTATAATTTTGATATTTAAATTTGCTTTTATAATTCTCTAAAGGTTTATCTAATAAATAGTTCATGTTTCCCTGAAAGCTAGAGGGAAGATGCCTTATTATTGGGACAATCTGTGGCACTGATTCAAATTGCAAGGTAAGCATATGTTGAGTTTTCCTTCACTTTGATTATTTCAGGTTTGAGATAAATCATTATATCAGAATTTTTGAGATTACTTTTTGTTGGGATTAATGTTTTTCACTTAAGTTATAAGGAAGAGGATGATCATAGTAAAAAGGAGTGCTCCAATATAATTTTATGTATTCTTGTATTCATGTATTAAATAAATAATATAAAAATATATTGTGTAATATAGTATTTAATAGTTCATAGATACTATATGCTTTCACTGTTTGTCATTGACTGTGGCCGTTGGGTAATGTATCACAAGTCTAGAGTTTTGATGAAGTGACACAGTCCTTGGGGCACTCTTATGAGCATTTTATTGTGGTATGAGTGTCTATCTAGTTTCAGCATGGCATGGTCTTGTATGGAATGAGACCGTGGGTTTTACTAAGCCTCATTTAGTGGCCCATATGCCATTTTTGGTTGGGGTGTAGGCTAGCCCAATGTGCTAGTTATGACTCATTACCTTTTGCCCAAGCATTGTTGTGCTAGAATCATGGTCAGACAATTGTGACTCTTTACCCATGACAATGTGGCATGTGCAGAGCTACTTAGGTCCTAGGCATGAGTTGTTTTTGGGTGCTCATGACTCAAGACCTAATTGACTAACCAAATTATTTTGTTAAAATGGCTAATCCATCACTATGCATGTTTAATATAATTAGAAAACAACAATTATGCCATACAATAGTGGTTGCGTGTTGTTGTGGGTCATATAAAATATTTTTTTAAGATGGACAAAATCTTTGTTAAAAGTTATGGGTCTTTTGTTCGATACTAATTAGATGACATTTTAGGGCCCAACCGAGCTAGAGTGATGTGCCTGGCATGGAATGGTTCCTTGGAGGGCAAACTTGGCACAGGCCCAAATCCCAAAAACTACCAGGGTCTTGGCTGGTTGGTTTGGGTCTAGTCAGTCAAAGTTTTACAAAATTAGAGTTTTGGTGTCGTGCCGTCATAATGCTATTGCCTATTGGCCATCACGATGTTGTCCCCCTGTCAGGCGCAACTCAGTGCGTCGTCACCCATGCCGTGGCCACGTGCCTGGCATGGCATGTGGGCCAAAAACCCTTAGCATGGCATGTGGGCCGAAAACCCTTAGCATGGCACGACAAGACTCGTACTGAGGGTTTGCTCGGCACAAACCTGGTCATGGTACTATTGCATGCCGTGCTAGGCTTCGGGCTGGGTCTGGGCAACCCAGCCCAATTGACAACTATAAATGAATTTTTTTTTATTTTTATAGGTAAGATAACTAAGATATTAATCTCTCATAAATTATGTGTTGAGTGAGAATTTTGTATATTAGATATTATATTTTGTATAATCTTTAAGCTTAATAGCTTAAACTTATAAAGATATATAATAAATATCTTTATATTTATAAGATATAAAGATATAAATAATAATATTTTGTATAATCTTTATATTTTGTATAATCGTTAAACTTATAAAGATATAAAGATATATAATAAATAATAATATTTTATCTAATAAATGCTTTGCATCATAAGATTTATATATTTTTTTTATTTATTTTAATTATTCTATTCATTATGTTCTTACTTTTTTTTGAGTTTATAGTTCTGTCCTAGTAAAATTTAACATAAATTTTAGTTAATTAAATATTATAAATAATACATTTGATCCATATAATGAATTAAATTTAGTATGTGTTACATAAATTTTAAGGAACCTAATCTTATAATAATTTTGAATTTAAAAGTATTTGTATGAGAATAATACTAAAATGACTAATCATCTAAGAAATCTTTATATTATATGAATTTGTTGGAGCTCATGTCTTTATTCAATATAAGTATCTTTGTCAAATGTATTGGGTTAAAGTCTTATCATATGTATTCTTTAAATTTTGATGGTAAAACATTGATATATGAACTTCTCTCAGACCTTATGCTAAAGTAGAAGGCTTGTGTACTATGTACAATCTTTATATAAGATCCTAATATTTTAGATGATGTAGAGAAACCTTTCTTCTCTAGTGTTATTTTTCAAGTAAGCAAAAGATTTAGTATTAATAGTCACACATATATTGTATGGACAAGTTTTAATATGATAAATAGAAAAAATACTAAATGAGAAATAAAATCTAGTCAAATATAAATATTTTAAAAAATATATAACTTTAAAACTAGTACTAGGAGTACTAGATGGGTCATCTTAGAAGAAAGGTTAAATAATTTACAAAAAATGGTGGATTAGACCCTATATAATTTAAGTTTAGTATAATTATATTTGATTCACTTCATCTCTAATATTTTTTGTATATATAACTAATAATTGACGAATAAAAAAATTTAGGTTGATAATTAGCATGAGATCTTTACTAAAATTTGAACAAGATTCTAAATTTTATATTTTAGTGAGAAATATATCCTACTTTTTTATCATATAATTTCAAAAATAATTTTTTGTTATATTGTAATAAAATATTAAAAGTGTCAGCAAATTCAAAATTCAAGCCACACGGTCAAAATTTGCATTCTATAAGATTTTGGCATTGATGTATGTTGAGAAACATTGCAAAGTAACAAAAGAGTATTTGAGAAATATCTCCAACTTTTTATCATATAATTTCTAAAATAATTTTTTGTTATATTGTAATAAAATATTAAAACTTTTTGCACATTCAAAATGCAAGCCACAAACTCAAGAATTTGTATTCCATAAGATTTTGGCTTTGAATACTATGTTGAGAAACAATGCAAAGTAAATGAAGAGTATTTAAAAAATCGCATAACATAATGTGTACAAACTAAACCCTTATATGAGGGACTATAGAATTATGATATCCCATAGGTGGAGTGCTCTTATACATATGCCAGAAAAAAATAAAATAAAAATAATAATAAATTGTAAATCACAACAAACCAGATCAAATATTATTTGCATTCATAGTATTTATAGTTAACATATTAGATTTTCCTACAAACACTCATATGAACACAATTCTACGATATAGTATATGGCATATTGTTGTTTCTAGCTTCAATGCAAAGAGTTATGTTATTAGTTACTTGTGTGTTTTAGTACATTAGTAACTTTTTTGAGATGTTATGTTTACCAATTCATATGGTGATAATAATTTAATGTGATATTTAGACAATTCGACATGTTATTAGTGAATATATTTATCATTGAATATATTGTAGACAACTTCATGAATACACTTGGAGGATTGTAAGTTTTTTTCATATCTTCTAATTTTGTTATTTAATGCATGTATGCAATATTCTGAAAAAGATTGTTGAGATTTAATTTAGTGTCTATATTTATTTTATTTTTTATTTTCTTTCTTGTTACGTTGTAGGAGAGCACCTAACATGTGAACTCTCTCAATCATATATATGTTTATTTTTACATATATATATATATATTAGTTTTGGTAAATTATTAAAAATTAATTTATCTTTTCTTTTTCTTCTTAGTTGTCCTCCCTTCACAAAAACCTAAGGGGTGAACCCCTAATTTGTCAAATGAAACATTCTTTAAAGATCAAGTACTCCAATATTACATGATTTATATAATAGTTATCCACTTGAGTAGCCTTGCAAGAAGTTAAATTGACCTTTTGGGTGATCAAAGAATTTTTTTATTAGGTGATTCCTTTCCCCTTTAGACTCCTTTTTAAACTTCTCACTAATATTTGAAGAGATAGAGCTATCTTAATCAAGAGATTTCCACTAATTCATGGAAAATTTAATTTTACATGTGCTAAGCTCCTTAGTGAGAGATCGTTTGACATAGTTTTTTCATTGCTTTATTGATTATAACTAAAAAATAGTCAATTCATTTGACTCTTTTGAACTTATCTTTTGGATGTTTTCCAAAATAAACAAATATATTTTAGTATTAATCTTCCATTTGATGGAATACTTTTCATTCATATTTATTTATTTGTGTATTACTATTATTTCTTATTCATTTGAAGACTTATTAAACTCTTTTTTGAGAGACATTCTAATTTAGAATGATATGTCATAATAAATGATATACTTTTCCACTCAAATGTATTGAATAATTATTTTTGTTTTAATACTTGTAATTAGTTTTTATAGTTATTTAATAACAAGTATATTTTGATGAGAACAAAGTTCAACTAAAGTCTTTCTTGCTGGTGAAGTCTTATACATTGATACATGAGTTTGTTATTTTAATTTCTTATATCTAGTAGTTAAAATGATCTTATTTTGATTTCCTCTTTCTTTAATCACCTCTTATATGTTCTTATTATAATTTGTTGTGAAAAGTATTTTTTATGATAATTTTGATGGGGTCCAAGTGAAATAATTACTTGATTATTTTATTTACAATATACGTTTTGTTTATTACCTATGAAAAATTTTATATTATTGATCTATTTTTCATAAGCATGGATTGATACATTCTATGCAATTCTTTTCTATTAAACTTAATAGATTTGAATCTAATTAATATTTTGTTTCTATGAAAGTTAAAATGCAAAACTTTTGTATATTTGTATATTTTTTTTGGAATAAAGATAACATATGATAGTATTAAATTAATTCTATTTCACAAAAGATATAATTTTGAATCTATTAGATATGAGAGTGTCATAAAAAAGTTCAAATATCATGTAATTATCTAATTTTATATTACATATATTATTTGTATAATTAGTTTAATACATTTTTTTATAATAAATTTATATCATGTTGTATTTAATATACTTAGACATGTGAAAAAGCTATGAAAGATTGGAATCTCTTTCGAGGTTGATGAACATTTTGCACTTGTTTCTCTCATACACTTAATTTAAACTCCTCTTAGTTTTGATAGTAAATCTATCATAATTCTTTATTTATAAGATTCAATTTAGTCTTTTGAAAAATTTAAATATAAAGACATTTTTAGGAGATAAGATTTATAAAAAAAGTTGTGTCGAGAGAATATATTATTTTTTTTATTTAGGATACTTTTAATGAGATTACTTAATTTGAGCTGCACTAATTATTTTTGTCCATTATATAAAAATTTAAGGTGTAGGAAATTTTGATTATCGAGTGTTTATTTTATTTTTTTTTTGTATTTTAATTGTTAACATGATAATATAAATATGGATATATATGTGAGTTATAAATTACAAATCCTAGGTCACCCTTAAAATTGATGTAGTTTGAGCCTGCTCTGAGAAGAGGAGAGCCAGATGAGACCAGAAGAATGCCAGATTACTTCCTTTACTATGAGCCAACACAAATTGATGCAACCCACCTCCCAGTTGTGGTGCATGTTGTTGGTATTTGGTTGTTTATTAAGGTGCTCATTGTGATGTAGGTGCTGGTTTCTAACTGCAACAACAAGGGTGCATGATAGATAGGCAAAGCTCCCTTCTTTTTCTTCCATTTTTCTATAGTTGTATGCTCATCTATTTCTCATTTGATTTTGCTGCTTCTCTTTATATTTCACCTTACATTGGGTGTCTATAATTTTCATGTGTTAGTATACTTATTTAAAAAAATAAGTTGATAATATGTTTGTGTATTGTTTTATTATAGTTTCAATTGATGGCATCAACTCGTTTTGCTCAGTTTGAGTTGTTGGATGTGGTGAAGAATTATTCATCTTCGTTGGGGAAACGTGGACCACACAAGTGTGGTGTCTCGGAATAATAAAATGAGTTAGCTAATGGGGTTAGAGTCGGATGCCTGGAGGCTCCAGTGAGTGTCTTGATCCTTAATACTGAAGAGAAGAACATAGTGTTGACTTGGACCTGGGAACCCATCTCCATGAAAAAACTACATGATTCAATTTCTCATTGAATGCTAGTTCTCTTTTTTGTATTTGTTCCTAATTACTTCTTCTGGCTACACTATATTATTTAATTAGTTTTTTGGTTTGTTAATTCGTTTGTTCAGTTTTCAATCTTGTTTATTTTTTCATAATTGTACTTCATCATCTTCTCAATGAAAAATCTAATCCTCTATCTACATTTGTAGAGGAAGCTTCGATCAATGACAGGAACATGCTAGTTGATAAGTACTATTTCGTATATGCATCCCCTAAAAAAATGAAAAGGTATCAGTAAAGTGGTTGAAATTAGGAGATAAACTTGTTGTAGATGCTTTAGCTGCTGGATATGGTCAAACAGTGCATTTAGAAATTAAGTAAACATGTGTGTTTGCTTTTGTTTTGTGTTAAAAGTGAGACATTCATTAGTTTATAATATTGCGGCTTTGATTCGTGATTTCAATGTTGATAATTATGTTGTTGAGAAAGTTCAAATAATTTTTATGAGTAGTAGCAAATATAATACAACAACAGATGTCGTATATGTAGTCACAGTTAGTGGCCTTAATGAGATAGATAGTACACAGAGTTCCAGTAGATTAACAACTCAGGAAAACTTAGCACAAATACATCAACTAATGATGAGGATAGTGATTTTGATTTAAATGATTATAAACCTATGTTATGTTTTTATTTTAACTATGTAAAAATTGTATCAGATAAATTTCTAAACTACTTTTTCTTTATGTTAATTATAAATAATTGTTTATAGTAAATGTTTTTATTCAATTTAATATAAAAATTAAAAAATATTCAATCTAATTTTTTGCAAAAAAATAATGAAAAAAGCTTTGGAATGAAAATAGCTAGGGAATTTATCCTGACTAATTTAACTAGGGAATTATTTTTATATATTCAGTCGAAAAATATCAATTACTATTCTTTATTACAATCAAAATTAGCAAGGGAAAAAATAATTATCTAAAGAATTTCTATCATTAAAAAAGTTGCTAGGGAATTATATTTTCTCATTAATATTTTGCGACGAGCACTTTAGATTGTGATAATTTCTATCATTATTACGTCGTTATTATATTTTAGTGACAAAAAAGCCTATATAGCTAAGAAAATTTCTCTGGCTATTTGGGTTTTTCTTGTTGTAGTATCTGTCTTTCTATCAATCTTTTTATATGTATTTAATCTGTCTATCTATCAGTCTCTATATCTATCTATCTATCAATATATTTATCCATATATCAGTATATCAATCTATCTATCTATCAATTTGTCTATCAAAGTATCAATCAATCAATCAATATATATATGTATCTGTCTATCTATCTGTCTATCAATCCATCTACCTCTATTTGTATATATATCTTTCTATCTATCTATTTGTCTAACTAAATATCTATCGATCTATCTATTAATCTACTTTTCTATCTGTCTGTCTATCTATCAGTCTTTCTAACTATCTATCTATCTATCAATCAATCAATTTGTCTGTCTATCTATCTATCTATCTGTCTGTCAATCTATATATCTATCATTATTTCTTTCTATCAATCAATCTAACTATTTTTTATCTATCTCTCTATCTATTTATCTATCTATCTATATATCTATTTGTTTATTTATCTGTCTATCTATATTTTTGTCTATTTATTTGTCTATCAATTTATCTATCTATCTATATATATGACTATCTATCTTTCTATCAAAATGTCTATCAATCTGTCTTTATATATGCCTATCTAATATCTATATATCTATCTATATATTTGTATGTCTATCTATCTACTATCTATATATCAATATTTTTGTTTATCTATCTATCTATCTATTTTTTTATCAATCTACATATCTATCCATATGTCTATCTATCTATCTATCGATCTATCTATCTATTCTATATCAATCTATCTGTCTATCAATGTGGATATGTATCTGTATATCTATCAGAATATCTGTCTATCTAATAATTTATTGATCTATTAATCTATATATTTTTCTTTATATCTATCTATTTATCCATCTATCTATCTGTCTATCTATCTATCAATTAATTAATTTATCTGCCTATCAATCTCCTTTCAATTTGTCAACGAATCTATCTATCAATTTTTCTATCAATCCATGTCTATCTATCTCTCTCTCTCTCTCTCTATCTATCTATCTATCTGTATATCTATCTAACTATCTATTTATCTATATATATATATATATATCTGTCTATCTTTCTATGTATATTTATCTATATATATTTCTATATGCCAATGTATTTATCTATCATTCTATCTATCAATATGTCTATCAATATTTATATTAATCTTCTATCATTCTATCTATCAATATGACCATATATTTGTCTATCTATCTATCTACTATGTTTATATCTATCTCTATATAAATCTATCTATCTATGCATCTATCAATCTATGTAAAAAACTGACTATCTTCTTTTTGTTTGTCAACCAATCTATCTTTCTATTTGTATATCTCAATGTTTGTCTATCTAATCTATCTGCATATTTTTTGTCTGTATATCTAGTCTATCTAAGTGCCTCCCTAATTGTCAGCCTACTTGAAGCCAACATATCAATCTGTCTATCTATATATCTGTCTATCTATTTGTGTGTCTGTTTGTTCTTTTGTCTAACTGTCTTTCTGTCTGTCTAACTGTTTGTCTATCTATCTGCCTATCAATATATATCTATCTATCAAATTATCTATCTGCCTATCTACTTGTCAATCAATCAATCTATCTATTTTTTATCTATCTATCTATCTATCTAGCTAGCTAGCTATCTATCTGTCTATTTATATTTTTATCTATTTATATATCTCTTTGTCTATCAATCTAACTATCTATCTATCTATGTATCTATCTATCTATGTATCAATCAATCAATCTATCTATCTATCTATTTGTCTGTTTGTCTATCTATCTATCTATTTTCAATCAATATATCTATATGCCTTTCTATCGACCTAACTATCTATTTATGTGTCTAATAATCTATCTATCTATCTATCTATCTATCTATAAAAATATTTATCTATCAATCTATCTAGCATTCAATATATCTATCTATAATTCTGTCTATCAATCTATCTATAAAATTGTCCATCAATCTATTTATAAAATTGTCCATCAATCTATTTATAAAATTGTCCATCAATCTATCTATCAATATGTTTATCAATCTTTTTATCAGTCTATATTTATCTCTCCAAATATCTATTAGTGTATATTTATAAGCCAATATATCTATTTATTTATTTATCTTTCATTCTATTTTTCTACATGTGTATATATCTATCTATCTTTCTTTCTTTCTATCTATTTATTTTTTTATCACTCTATATGTTTATCTGTTTATATAACTATTTGTCCATCAGTCTATCTAACTATTTGTCTATCTTTCTATAGGTATTTCTATATTTTTTTTATATGTCTATTTGTCTATCTATCTGTCTATCTATATATCTCATTATTTATCTAAATGTCTAACTATCTATCTCTCTATCTATCTATCTCTATAACTATCTAACTAACTATTTTCTATCTATCTATTAGTCTGTCTATCCATCTGAATATCTATATATATGTTTATGTGTCTATCTATCTATTTATCTATATATATATATATATATATATTTCTATCTATCTTTCTATATATATATATATATATATATATATCTATCTATTTATTAATCTATCTATCTACCTATCTATCTATCTATCTATTGCTCTATATGGTTGTCTCTATATCTATATCTACCATTTAGTTTATTTGTATATAAGTCTATGTATCTATCTATCTATCAATATATCTAATTGTCTATCTATTTGTCTTTATATCTATCTATCTATTGTCAATCTATCTGAATATCTATCTATCTTTTTGTCTATCTTTTTATCCATTATCTATCTATCAGTTTATCTATCTATATGTCTATCTATCTAACTATCTATTTCTCTATAGTTCTATATGTCTATCAATCAATCTATATAACTATTTATCTGTTTATCTGTCAAACTATTTAACTATTTTTTTATCAATATTTCTATCAATAAATAAGACTATATATATGTATATATATATATATATCCATCTATAAATATGTCGATTTATATATTTGTATGTCTATCTATTTATCTATCTATCAATCTATCTATTTATATATATATGTCTATCTATCTATCTATCTATCTATCTGTGCATTTATTTATCTATCTATCTGTATGTCTGTCTATTTATCTTTCTATCTATTTGTCTATCTATCTATCTATATGTCTATCTATTTATAAATCTTTTTGTCTATTTGTGTATATGTATATATATATATATATATCTATCTATCTATCACTCTATTTATCTATCTAGGCATCTATCTTTTTATTAGTCTATTAGAATATAAGTCTATATAATTATCCATCTATCTGTCTATTTATCTATCTATATATTTGTCTAAATATACATATGTCTACCTCTTTATCTGGATATCTATCCATTTGTCTATCTTTCTATCTATATCTATCTATTTGTTTAACTTTCAAATTTTCTATTAATCTAACTATCTGTGTATCTAATTTTTTATATATCAATCTATCTATCTATTTATATTTATATCTATCTAATTCACTAACTAATTAACAATCTATTTGTAATCTATCTATCTGTCAATTTTTCTATCAGTTTAATTATTTAACTTTTTGTTTGTCTAATAGTCTATCTATCTATCTGTCAGTCTATCTATCTATCTATCTATATGTCTTTGTGTATGTCTATCTACCTGTTTATTAATCTATGTATCTATCTAACTATTTATTTATGTGTCTATATGTCTATCTTATAATCTATCAATCTACCTATATGGCTACTGTCAATCTATCCAACTGTATATCTATCTATCTTTCCATCTTTCTATTTGTCTATCTTTCTATTTGTCTATCTATCTATCAATTTATTAATCTATCTATATGTCTATGTCTATTAGTATATTTATATAGTAGTGTAACTATCTAATTGTCTATCTATCAATTTATCTATCAGTCTATTTATCAAATTATATAATTGCTTTTTAGTCTATCTTTCTAATTGTCTATCTGTTTATCTATTTATGGCAATATGTTTAAATGTTTCTATCTATATATCTGTATATTGGTCAATCAATCAATCAATCTATCTATCTATCTAACTTATGTTTATTTTTCTATCTATCTAATAATTAGTGTATCTACCTTTTTGTTTATGTCTATTTGTCTATCTCTCTATGATTCAATGTGTTTACCTATCTATCTATCTATCGGTATATCTATCTATCATTCTATATATATATATATATATATATATATATCTATCTATCTATCTATATATCTATATATCTATCTCTCTTCCTATCTATCTATTTGTTTATTTATATATCTTTATATCTATAAATCTATAAATCTATCTATCTAACAGTCTATCTATCAATCTATCTATTTATCTATCTATCTTTCTATTTCTCTATCTATCTATCTTAATTTCTATCTATCTATGTGTTTATCTATCTATGTATCTATTATTTGTTTATCTATCTATCCCCATATATATCTATCTATCTATCAATTTACTTCTAACTAAATACTTAACTATTTATCTATTTATCTATCTATTTATGTATTTATCTATATATCTATATATCTATATATTTGTATATATATATATATATATACTTATATTCTTATCTGGTTATCTGTCTATCTATCTATGTATCAATCTATTTGACTATCTATCTATCTATTTAACTATCTCTCTATCTATATTTTAATCTATCTATCTATCTATTTTATTATCTATCTATCTATTTATCTATCTTTATATCTCCCCATCTATCAATTTGCATATCTGTATAATTATCTATCTATTTATTTATCTATCTATATATCTATCTATATATCTATCTATATATCTATCTATATATCTATCTATATATCTATCTATATATCTATCTATCGATTTATCGATCTATTTATCTATCTAACTTTCTATTTGTCAATCTATTTATCTATATTTCTTTTTATCTATGTATATGTCTATTTGTTTATTTGTATATCTACCTATTAGTATATCTAGGTATCTATCAATATGTCTATCTATCTATCTATCTGTCTATCAATCTATATATATGTCTATCTATGTATCTTTTTATCTATCTATCTTTTTATATGTTTATCTATCTTTCTATATGTCTATTTGTATATCTATCTAGCTATCTATCTAAGTGCATATCTATCCGTATGTGTATCTGTCTATTTGTCTATCTACATATATATATATATATATATATATCTATCTATATGTATATCTGGCTATCTGACAATCTGTCTATCTATCTATCTTTTTATCTATCTATCTATTTATCTCTTTATTTGTCGATCTATCTATTTATCAATCTATAAAGATTAATATCTATCAATATGTCTATCTATCTTTCTGTCTATCTCTCTATCTTTTTATTTATCTATTTGCCAAGCCATATTTTTATCTATCTTTATATCTATCTATCCTATAATTTATCTTTCTATCTATATATATTTTTTATCTATCTATATATCTTTTTAACTATCTATCTGTCTGTCGGTCTATTTATCTGTCTTTTTATCAATCAATCAATCTGTCTATCTATCTATCTATCTATCTGTTTGTCCATCTATCTATATATCTTTCCATCTATCTATCTGTGTATCTATATATCTATCTATTTATATATCTACCTATCTATATATCTAGCTGTCTATTTATCTATTTGTCTATTTATTTATATCTTTCTATATATATATATATATGACTATTTGTCTATATGTCTCTCTATCTAATTATCTATTCATCTATTCGCCTATTAGTCTATAAGTATATTTCTATATCTGTGAATCTATTTATCATTATATGTATATTTTTGTCTATGTTTCCATATATCTATCTATCTCTCTATATATCTATATATTTGTATATATGTCTATGTGTCTAGATGTCTATCTATCTATCTATCTGTCTGTCTGTATAACTAACTAACTATCTATCTCTATAAATGTCTATTAGTCTATCAGTCTATCTTTTTTTCTAGTTATCAATCTAGTTTTCTATCTGTCTGTATGTCTATTTATATGTTTGTCTATCTGCCTATCTATCTATCTATCAATATATCTATTTATCTATTAATCAATCAATCTATCTATCTATCTATTTATCTATTAATCAATAAAACTATCTAGCTATCTATATATCTCTCTGTCGATCTTTTTTTCTATCTCTCTATTTATCTTTTTGTCTATCAATATATCTATCTGTCTATCTATATATCTATCTATTCAGTCTATTTGTCTATCTATCTATTTGTCTATATGTCTATCTATCTATCGATTATCTATTTATCTATATATTTATGTATCTATCTTTTTCTCTATCTATTTGTCTATTTATCTAATTATTTATGTCTATCAATTTATCTATATATTTGTATATATGTCTATATATCTATATATCTATATATTGATGTATATATTTACCTATCTTTCAAATGGCTATTTGTCTATCTACTTATCAAAATATCAATCTGACTATGTATCTATTAATCTATTTAACTAAATAATTAACTTTCTATCTATCTATCAATATGTCGATCTTTCTATCTATCTAAATGTCTATCTGTGTATCTATCTATCTATCTAGCTATATATAT
>JAREIK010008917.1:22500-37990 GCA_029783825.1 Sapria himalayana
TATTTTTCTATCTAACTATATATATATATATATATATATCTTTATATCTCTATATATGTCTATCTATCTATCTATCTATTAGTATATCATGCTATCTGTTAATTTGTCTATCTATATATTTATCATTCTATGTATCTATCTATCTGTTTATCATTTTATATGTCTATCTATGTATCTTTGTATATAGCTATCTATATGTCTACTTGTTAATTTATCTATCTATTTGTATATCTATATATATATATATATATATATATATATATATATATATATCAGTCAATATTTCAATCTATTTATTCGTCAATCTATCTAAGTGTTCATCTATCCATATGTCTATTTGTCTACTTGCTTATCTATCTATCTTTCTATTTATCTATCTCTCTCTCTCTCTCTATGTCTATGTGTCAATTTACTTATCTGACTATCTGGGTAACTATCTATTTGTCAATCAATCAATCTATCTATCTATTTGTATATCTTTTTAACTCTCTATTTGTCAATCTATCTATTTATCAATCTATATCTTTCTATCTATCTATATGTCTATATATTTATCTCTTTATCTCTCAATCTGTCTATTTTGCCAACCATATATCCATTTATCTTAGTATCTATCTATATTTCTATCTATCAATCTATCTAATTATCTATCTGTCTATCTGTCTTTCTATCTATCTATCTATTTGACTATCTGTCAAAATATCTATCTATCTATCAATATATCTATATATCTTGGTGTCTATCTGTCTATATGTGTATATATCTATTTCAAAATGTGTCTATTTATTTATTTATCTATCTATCTATCTGACTATCTGTCTATGTGTCCATCAGTCTATTTATCTAATTATCTATTTGTCTACTTTTCTATTAGTCTATAAATATATTTGTCTATCTATGAATCTATCTATCAGTCTATGTATCGTTATGTCTATGTGTCTATCTATCTATCTATCTCTCTATCAATGTATCTATTTGTCCGTGTCTACATGTCTATCTATCAATCAAACTATTTATTTATCTATCTATTTTTCTGTATATCTATCTATCTATTAGTCTATATGTGAATTTATTAATGTGTCTATTTATCTATCTATATTTTTATTTGACTCTGTTTATTTTCATATTTATCTATTTATCTAGTTATCTATCAATTTATTTGTCTATTTGTCTATATATCTATGTATCTTTCTATTTATGAATCTGTCTATATATCTATCTTTTTATTTGTATAATTATCTAACTTTCTATATGTCTATCTATCTATCTATCTAACTATCTATCTATCAAACTATATAATTTCCTTTCTTTCTATTTACCTAATATTCAATATATCTATCTATCTAATTATATATCCATCTGTCTTTTTATTTGTCTGTTTATCTATAATTCTTCCAATATATCTATCTAGCAATCTATCTGTATATCTATCTGCTTATCTATATATTTATCTATCTATATATATCTAACTATCAATATATCTATATATCTAGCTATCCATCTATCTATCTTTATATCTATTTTTCTTTTAGTTTATCTATCTATCTTTATATCTTTCTATATGTCAATCTACATATATATATATATATATATATATATATATATATATATATTATATATATACCTATCTATCTATATGCATATTTGTCTATCTATCTATCTATCTGGGTATTTATCAATCTATTTATGTATCTAGCTATTTTATATATTATTCTATTTGTATATTTATCTATGAATATATCTATTTATCTTTTTATTTATATATCAATTTATCTATAAATATTTATATCCATCTATCTTTCTATATGTCTAACTATCAAGTTGTTTATCTATCTATCATAGTATTTCTTTATTATTTATATTTTTATATCTCTATCTATCTATCTCTCTTCATCTCTCTATGTGTTTCTCTATGTATCTATTTATCTATCTATTTTTCTATTTGTGTATCTATCTATCTATCTATTTATCAATCAATTTGTGTTTCTATCTATCTTTCTATGTATCAATTTATTTATCTGCATATCTATCTATATCTCTTTTTGTCTATTTATCTTCTATTTTTGAATCTTTCAATCAATCAATCAATCAGTCTATCTAACTAACTATCTATCTGTCTATCTTTCTATCAGTTTATCTATTATTGTATGTATCTATCTTTTTATTTACCTATCTGTCTATATATCTATCTATTAGATGTCAAATTGTTCATATATCTATTGTCTGTGTCTATTTATCTAGTTGTCTATCTATCTATTTTTCTATCTATCTATCTGACTCTCTATATATCTATAAATCTATCTATATATCTATATTTCTATCCATCTATCTATTTGTCTATCTGTTTATATATATACCTATCTGTCTGTATGTCTAACTATATGTATGTCTATCTATCTATCTATCTGTCTGTCTATCTATATATTTCATTTTTAGTCTATTTGTCTATCTAGCTATCTAGCTATCTATCTATATGTCTATATCTATTTATATATCTATCTATCTTCATATCTATTTGTCTATATGTTTATTTATCTATCTGACTATTTTCCTATCTATCTATTTTATTATCTAATAGTAAATCTGTCAATCTTTCTATTTCTCTATCTTTTCTAAGAACTTTTTTCTATAAATCTTTTATCTATCTCTCTATCTACCTATCTATCTATTTGTTTATATGTCTTATTGTTTAATTGTTTATTTGTCTATTTGTCTACCTATCTATCTCTCTATCTATCCATCTATCTGTATATCTTTTAATCTATCTATCATTATATCATTTTGTATATCTATGTGTCAATCTGTTTATCTATAAATCTATCTATCTATCTACCGATATCTCAGTCTATTAATCTGTATATATGTCTATCTATCTATCTAACTTTTTATATGTCAATCTATCTAGACAACTATGACTATTTGACTATCTATCTATCTTTCTTTCTTTATATCTACTATCTATCTATCTATATGTCTATCTATATGTCTATCTATTTGTCAATTTGTTTATCTATCAATCTTTCTATTTGGCTATTTGTTTATCTATTTATCTATCTATATATCTTTCAATCTATTTATCTATTTATCTACCAATATATTTATTTATCTATCTATCTATCTATCTATTTGTCTATTATCTATTTCTTTATCTATCTATCTATCTATCTATTTGTCTATATATATATATATCTAGCAATTTGTCTAACTATATATATATATATCATCGTGTGTATCTATTTATCTGTCTATCTACCTACCTATCTATCTATCTCTTTATCTTTTTATCAATCTGTCTATCTATCTATCTAACTATATATCTATCAACCTATATATATGTCGATTAGTATATCTCATTATCTATCGATTTGTCTATTTGTCTATTAGTCATTCTATATCTCTAACTTTATATCTATCTGTCTATCTCTTAATCTATCTATCTATCTATATATCTATCCACCACTCTCTTTATTTGTCTATCATTCAATCTATCTATCTATCTAACTATCTATCTGTCTATTTGTTTATCTATTTATCTATGTGTTTAGCTATCTTTATATCTATCATATCTATCTATTTGTCCATCTTTCTATCTATTTATCTATCTATAAGTGTATCTGTCTATCTGTCTATCTGTCGATCTATATAATAATCTATCTATCTATCTATTAGTCTATCAATCTTTCCTATCTGGCTCTCTATCTATCTATCTATCTATCTGTATACCTCTCTATCTCTTTATCTATCTTTTAGTGTATTAGTCTATCAGTCTATGTGTATATCAATCTTTTTCTCTATCAGTATTTTAGTCTATGTGTCTATCAATCTTTTTCTCTATCAGTCTTTTAGTCTATGTGTCTATGTATTTATCTATCTATCTATCTATCTATATATCTATCTATTTATCTGTCTAATATATATCAATATATATATATCTATAGGTCTATCTATTTATCTCTCAATTAGTTTATTTTTCTATTTATCTCTATGTCTATCTGTATAACTATCAATCTGTTTATCTTTCTATTTGTTTATATTTCTACGTGTCTATATATCTGTCTATCATTCTATCTGTCTATCTATCTAACTGTCTAGGTATATTTTTGTCTATCAGTCTATCTATTAATCTATATATAAATATACCCATCTATCAATCTGTCTATATCTATCTATTTATCTATCTAAATGTCTTTCTATCTTTCTGTCTATATGTCGATCTATATGTCTATCTAACTACCTATCAATCAATCAATCAATTAATCAGTATGTCTATCTATCTATTTGTCTCTCTGTCTATCTATCTATCTATGTATATGTGTATATATCTATTTTTCTATCTCTCAATCTTTCAATCTATTAATCTATCAATCTGTGATTCTATCTATATATCTATATATCTATATATCTATCTATCTATTTGTCTATCCATCGAATTATCAATTTGTCTAATTATATATATTTATATATATATGATTGTCTATCTATCTATGTATCAAACTATCTAATTGTCTATTACTTTATTAAATATTTGTATATCTATCTAACTATTTATCTTTCTATATTTATTTTTATTTAACTATTTATTTGTCTATGTGTCTATGTGTATATGTCTATCTATTTATTTATTTATCTATATATATGTCTTTGGATCTATGTGTCTATCCTTCTATCAGTCTATTTATCTATCTATTTATCTGTTTGTCTATTAATGTATCTATCTACCTTTCTATATTTCTTTATATCTACCTATCTATTTATTTTTATATCTATCTATCTCTCTATCTATTTATCTATCTGCTAATCTATATATCTACTTATATTTATATTGATCTATCTGTATATCTATCTATCTGTTTATCTATCTATCTATCTGTGTATTTATCTTTCTATGTCTATATGGCTATATATTTATCTGCCTATATGGCTATCTATCTTTCTATCTGGCAATCAATCTATCTATCTATTTATTTGTCTTTCTATCTACCTATCTACCTCTCTGCATATATATATATATATATATATCCATTTATCTATGTATATATCTATCTATCTGTGTATTTATCTATCTATTTGCCTATCTATCTATTTATCTATATTTCTATCTTTCTATATGTCTATCATTCTATTTGTCTATTTATCTATCTATATGTCTCTCTATTTATCTAACTAACTATATATCTATCTATCTTTCTATCTATTTATGTCTTTTAGTCTATCAGTCTATCAACCTTTGTGTTTATGTGTCTATTTTTTTTAGTCTATCTTTCTATTAGTCGATGTGTCTATGTGCCTATCTATCTGTATGTCTCTCTGCCCATCTCTCTAATTGTATATCTAGTGAGCTAAGATTCATATTTAACTCAACTTTAAGTCATCTTTGGCATGCCACTTAAAATTATGTTATTTAGGTTGGTAACTCTTACCAATTACATCTAACTCAATTCTTAGATATTTATGTGATTTTGACATCATATGTCCCGACATGTTTTAATCCCATCTAATGCCATTAGAACAAAAACCATTTTAATAACGTAATAAAGTTAAACCATTTTTAAACATATGGGTAGTACCATTACTAATCTAGACTTACTAATGTCACCTTATTTACTTCTACTATGCTAGAACCCGCATTAAGGTGATAAAAGGTTTGACAAGTGTTTAAATATAGATGACATTTTAACATTAAACTTAATGTGAGGGATCTTGATTGATTTTAATTTCAACTAATAGATCTTATCATATATCTTGTATCAACTACTCATGTAATATTATACATAGCATCTCATACATTCATATAATAAACATGTCATAGTATGGCCTTAAACTAGATATATCTCCACAAGCCAATATGAAGATCAATAGTTATTAATCCTATGTAGTAATAAGAAGCTCCATGAAGTTGATTTGACCATGAACTTGTGCATATACACGTAGCTCCTCCATCATCATGATTGGATTGCATGACTTCAAATGGCTTGCATTATCTCTCTTGTTTTATTACAACAATTAAAAAATTACAATAAAACAAAAATGGCATGCAAGCCATATTTAATAATTACAACCCATGACAAAAAAAAATAATACTCTACCAAATACTTTGGTTAAAAAGGCCATACTTTGCACATGTGAAGCAATTTAACATGCAATATATATAATGTTACAGATAGCATAAATAATTTGCATTAAAAGAAATAAATTATAATAATAGTGTATTTAAAAACAATTAAATTTATAAGGTTATGTAGAGTTGTTATGGTGGTTCTACTAGCTGGTTAGCTGGTGGGGTCAAGGGTGGCCTCCCTCACGGGGTAGGGGGTAGCACCCTAAGAAAAAAAATTAAATTTCCATTGATTATAGTTATAAATGTTCATTGATCTCATCAATAAATTTTCATTGATCTCATCAAATATTATCAATAAATTTTTATTAATCTCATCAATAAATTTTCATTTATCTTATCAATAAATTTTTATTAATCTCATCAAAAATTTTCATTAATCTTATCAATAAATTGTTATTAATCTCATCAATAAATTTTTTATTAGTCTTATCAATAAAATTAAAATATGGCAAAATCCATCAAAATCACATTAAAACAACATATTCTATAATCTCATTATACATTGGGCATATTTTGGCACCCCCATAAACAATCACTGATAAATCAAGATTAATATATGAATTTAGTCCATGTATTAAACTGATTTAGGCAAAGCTAGAACCATATATCATGCTTTTAAACACTTTAATGGCAATATCCAATTCGAATTCTCAATCATACTAATGAATTTTTTTAGGTTTCAGATTCAATTAATAAATGCCCCAAAAAAACCTATTAACTATGTTGATCTTACAAACCATAATATCACATATATTCAAAATTGCAAATCATGCTAGAATCATATACATCACATACATACAATAAAATGTGGCATTATTAGTTTTTATGAAAACACAAGTTTCTATGATACCACTGTTGGGGTTTCAGGTCGAATATCCAATCTAATTGGAACATAAATGCACATAATCCATAATTTTTATTTCTTAACCCACCAAAGAACACATGTGATTCATATAAACACGAAGGAAGGGTAAACGAAATATACCTCGTGTAGGTCGATTCATCAAGCCTTTAAAGTGTGTGTCATTGTTTATTCGGATCTTCAATGGTACCGCCTTTCAGAAAAATGACCACCCTCTACAAGCATCCACACACGAACAAATAATGAACGATTTTGTTGAATGCTAGTTCAGCTTTATCTTCTCAAAATGAAAGTGTTTCTCTCTCTTTCATCTTCTATGATTACTTGAAAGCCAATTAGAATGGCTAAACAAATGATATTGATCTCCATCAATTCAGTTGAGCACGGGCAAGCATTTCTCAGCCTTAATTATCGAGGGGACCTAGAGATATCTCTCTTATAATAAGAGGAATAAATTCCATCTTAATCATTCATATCTAACTACATTATTTTTATTATGTTCAAGTATAACCTTTATAGTAATTTGATTAAAGACAATGTTTGATTATATTAAAACACAACATTCCTTATGTTGAGAACTATAGCGATTTGAGGTCAAAGGATTTAAAAACATAACTATTATAGATTAACTTATGACTTTGATCCATGTAATAATCTCAAGACGAGTATGTCTAATATTTGTTTTCAAAAAATAGATATAAATTTGATTTGTTTCTCATACACATATTCATCACATAAATATCAATAAAACTTTAATCTAATCTTATTTCATTTCTATTTTCATAACAATAATCAAATAGGGACATTTGGAAGAATTAATAATATAATTCAACAATATTATATATAATAAATATGTAAATAATCACAATAATTAATTCTCACAAATAGCCAAAATACCATATCCATACAATAGGCCTAAATCACTATTACTAACATATATGTCAATATAACTATCTATCTATGTAACAATCTAACTATCAATTTTCTATCTATCTATTTATCCAACTGTCTATCATTCAAACTATCTAATTTTCTTTCTATCTATCTATGTATCAATCAATTTATTAATCTATCTACTTTTCTATCTATCTATGTGTTTATTTATTTATTTATATATCTATATATTTATATATGTTTTTATCTATGTGTCAATCAATCAATCAAACTATCCATCTATCTTTTTATCTATCTATATGTCTATCTTTATATATATATATATATATATATATATCTATCTATCTAACTATTTAGCTATCTATCTATCGGTCTATCTTTCTAATAATATATTTGTCTATCAATCTATTTGCCTATCTACTAATGTGTATATCTATCTATATATCTAAATTTATTTCTCTCAATCTATCAAAATATCTATTTGAATATTTATTTATCTTTAAACTAGACTATATATCTATATATTTATATCTCGATCTTCTATTTGTCTATTTTCTATTTCAATAGTAATCTATCTATATATCTATCTATCTATCTATATCTATCTATCTATCTCTCTCTCTCTCTCTCTATCTTTCTATCTACCTATTAGCCTATCTATCTTTATATTTATCTATCTATTTAACTATGTATCTTTCTATCTATATGTCTATCTATATATCTATCATTCTGTCTATCTATCTATCTATAAATCTATCAATTTCTCTCTTAATATATCTATCTATTTTCCTATTTGTTTAAATATATATATATATATATATATATAGTTATTTGGTTATCTGACTATATGTCATTCTGTGTATCTTTTTTATCTTTCTATCTATCTACCGATCTATCTATCTATTTATGATCATATCTATCCATATATCTATCTATCTATCTGTCTATCTATCTATTTGTCTATATATATATATATATATATAACTATCTATCTACCAATTTTTGTACCTATCTATATGTCTATCTATCTATCTATATGTCAATATGTCTATGTATCTATGTATTTGTCTAACTATTTTATTATCTTTCTATCTATTTGTTTATCTCTCAAATCTATCTATTTGTCTATATGTCTATCTATCTATCTGCCTATATATCTATCTCTTTATCCGTCTATCTATCTAACTATTAAATTATCTATCTATCAATATATCTATCTATCTATTTATCTTTCTATCTATATATTTATCTTTCTATCTATCTATTTATCTATCTACCTATCTTTCTATTTATCAATTTGTCTATCTGTCAATCTCTCTATCTCAATAACTTTATGTGTCTATGTATCTATCTATCTATTTATCTATTTATTTATCTATTTATATGTCTAACTATTTATCGATCTATTTGCTTTTGTGTCTATCTACCTATATTTCAATCAATCATCTATCTAACTAACTATCTATCTAACTATCTATCTATCCATATATATATGTATATCCATGTCTTTGTCTTCTATATATCTTTCTATCTATCTATTTGTCTAAATGTCTATCTATAAATATAAATCTATATATATACACACATCTATCTAATTATCTAACTATCTATATGTGTATCTATCTATATGACAATCTATGTATCTATCTTTATATATATATATTAATCTATCTATCTATCTATCGATCTGTCTCTCTATCTTTCTATCTAACTATCTATTTTTCTATTTATTTATCTAACTATCTATCTATTTGTCTATCTATCAATTTGTCAATCTATCAATCTATCAATCTATCTTCTATTTATCTATCTATCTCCATATTTTTATAATAGTCTATTAGTCTATAAATATATGTGTTTATCCATCTCTCTATTGAATTATCTATTTGTATGTCTATCTATCTAATTGTCTAAATATATATTTGTCTATTTGTTTATCTATATATTTTATTATATGTCTATTTGTCTACCAATCTTTATGTCAATATGTCTATCTTGCTATTTTCCAATCTATATTTCTATTTATCTTTTTATATTTCAACCTATTAATTTGTCAATCAATCTATCTTTCTATTTGTCTATATCATAACAAGTCAAAGAATATATATGTCTATTAATCAATTAAAGTATGTGTCTAACTATTTAACTATCTATCTATCTATTTTTCTATGTTTATTTATTTATCTATCTATCTATCTATCGGTATATCTATTTATATATCTATCTAACAATCTTTTTCTTTAGCTATATGTCTATATATCAATCTATTTTTATATCTATTTTTCTATCCATTTATTTATAAATCCATCAATCTATCTTTCGATCTATCTGCCAATCTCTCTATCTATCTATTAGTCTATCAGTTTATAAGTCTCTTTATCATTACATCAATTTGTCTATATATCAATCTATCTGTCTATCTATTTATTTGCCTAACTATCTATTTGGGTCAAACTATTTATTTGTCTATCTATCTTCATGTATATAGATCTATCAATCTATCTATATTTCTTTCAATCTATTATTCTATCTATCTAAATATCTTTTTTCTATATAATTCATTAACTATCTAACTAACTATCTATCTATCTGTATAACTATTTAAAAGAGTATATATCTATTTGTC
This sequence comes from Sapria himalayana, assembly GCA_029783825.1. Classification (NCBI taxonomy): domain Eukaryota; kingdom Viridiplantae; phylum Streptophyta; class Magnoliopsida; order Malpighiales; family Rafflesiaceae; genus Sapria; species Sapria himalayana. The sequence continues at coordinate 33,001 of JAREIK010008917.1, forward strand.
AAAATATATATCTATCTATCTATCTATCTATCTATTTATCTATCTATATATATGTCTATTTATCTATATATTTGTCTATTTATTTCTCTATCAATCTATGAAACTTTCAATCTTTCTATCTATTTTGTATATCTCTCTATCTGTCTATTAGTCTATAAATCATTATATCATTCCATCTATTTATATGTCTATCTATCTATCTATATGTATATTAATCAATTTGCCTAACTGTCTTTCTGGGTCGATCTATCTATCTATCTTTCTGTCGATAGGTCTATATTTCTATCTATCTATCTATAAATCTAACTTTCTTTCTTTCAATTTGTGAATATATTAATCTTTCTTTCTTTCAATCTCTCTATCAATCTAATTAACTATCTATCTATATATTTATCTAACTATTTATCTATCTATTTGTCTATCTATTTAGCTATCTATCTACATTTCTATCAAGTTGTTTATCTTTCTATCTATCTATTTGTTTATATATCGAAATATCTATCTATCTATCTATGTATCTTTATATCTATATATCTATCTGTCTATCAATCTATCTATTAATCTATTTTTCTATTTATCAATCTAGATGTCAATCAATATATATGTATATCTATTTATCACTTTTTTTAAGTTTATTTTATTAAATATAGCCCTCTCTTTTGGCGGAGGAATACCATTTTTACAAGCTAATTCTACCCTTTCCCCTCTTACAACCTTTCCCCTTAATTAGAACTTTAAAAAAACCAGATTATATTTTACATTTGACAAGATAAAGCAAAAAAGCTAATGCTCCTCTATTCCTTTATTAGACCCTCGTAGCTTTATGCTTTTCTTTTCCCCTTCATCCATCCAACATGTTGCATCAATTTATTCTAGCCCTGATTTATATTGCTGATCCCAACAGGGTCCTTTCTATAAGTACTCTAGTTTCCTGCAGCCACAACAGAAAAAATAGCTCCAAGAATATCTTCATCCTTACTTACCTTTACCCTTAGCCGCTTGATTCATATTTGTTGCACTTGGGATGAATTATGAGGCCGCTTTTATCTTCTTTTTTCTAGACCAGACTGAATCTGAGTTTCTGTTTACCTAGCCACCTACACTAATTTCTAAACACTCCTAGCACCTATTGACTCTACTAATATAATTCATGACACTTTAAACAATAAAGTTGTAACACAGACTCCTAAAACAAGTATTTAGAGCAGAATTTAAACCAAAACAGAATCTCTTGATCATTTATAAATCTCCAATACAAGTCCTAGCTGCTGGTTTCTGCCCATTCCTATTTGATGCCTTAAGCTGCTAAAAAACAGAAAAAAACCACCAAAACCAATAGCATAAATCCAATATACCCGCATACCTTGCCACTTTACCTTCCTTTTGCTGATTGCTTTAGTTTTGGGCCTTGCTGGATAGCTTCCCTGGAAAGATAGAAATTCCCCTGCCCTGGACTCTACCCTCTTTTACCTTAACATTTATATGTGATAGTTTTGATTTTAATTAAGCTATCTATGATTTTTCTTAATGTTTCTTATTCGCAAATAAGGAAAATCCCTCGTCTAAACTTGCAATACCTTTTAGCTTACCTAGTATCGACTCCTCATTAAATTCTAAATCTCCACTCTTCTCACCTATTCTAGCAAGGTTATCCGCCAGTGTGTTTGCCTCCCTATATATGTGAGAAATTGAGGCATTCAGATCTTTTATGAGTATCGTTATCATTTCTATCTCCTCCTCATGTCTCCATAAAGTTGTTTTTTTAGTTACTAAATTTACCAACATTAAAGAATCCACCTGTATTTGTAAATTATTAAAACCCATCTTTTTACGAAGATTTAAACATGTTATTAATGCCTTTATTTCCGAGTGTAAAGCTGAAAAGGCTTTACCTATAAGAGTGAATGCTTTAATAATGAGCCCATTAGAATCTCTTATTACTCCTCCTCCTGCTATCCCTGTGTCCCTATTAAAACTACCATCCGTGTTAAGTGATAACTTTCCTGCTGGAGGTCTATTCAAGGTTATGCTTTTTATCCTTTGCTGCTTAATTATCTTAATATTAAGGTCCCATGACTTATCTACATACTCATCTATATTCTTATTTACTACTATTATAGGCTTTATACAAGATATGTTACTAATAACTTTCTTAATTTCATTAAAGATTTCACCTGATTTCATCTTTATTCCCTCAAATCTACTCCTATTTCGGGCTCTCCATATGCACCAAAGTACCACATGTGGTATTTTTTGGTTTAGCCAATTTCTAGAGGTACTACTTGTATTTTCTTTTTCCCATTTATTAATTTTTTCTATGATCCCCTCCTCTTTATTACTTATTTGTTTAAATTTTTCTAGCTCCCTCCAGATTTTCTGTGCTATTTTTCCTTTCGAAAAAAGGTGATCTAATGATTCTTCTGCTTCCATGCAGCAGTCACATCTCGATACTATATTTATGCCTTTTTTTAACATTAGAATCCAAGGGTAAGGTAGTATATCTATTTATCACTTTATCTATCAAATTGTCTAACTATCTAATTGTCTTTCACGCAATCAATCTACCAATCTATCATTCTATCTACCAAACTATCTAACTACATTTTAGTCTATCGGTCTATTTGTCTATTTGTCTATCTGTTATTTTTGTATCTATCTATATGTCTATCTATCTATTTTTCTATCTTTATCTGTGTTTATGTATTTATCTAACTATCTATCTATATGCCTATCTATTTATAAAACTAATGAACTATCTATCTATATATCGATTTATCTATATTTCTATATATCTATCGATCTATTTATCTGTCTATCTACCTATCCATATATTTATTTATATATCTTTCTAGCCATCTATATATCTATATGTCTATCTATCTATCTATCTTTCTCTATATATGTATATCTTTCTATAGCTATATATATATCAATCTATCTACTTATCTATAAATCTATCTTTATAATAATTTATTTATCAATCTATTTATCAATCTATCGATGTATATACGTCTCTATCTATATATCTTATATGCACATTTTTAATCTACCTATCTACCTATCTATCAATCTGTCAATCAATTTAGGTCTATCTGACTAATCTTCTCTCTTTATTATTTGACTATCTATCTATAGATCAATCTATATGTCTATCTATCTATCTATCTGTCTATCTATCTATCTATTTATCTTTCTATCTATCTAATTATATCTCTCTATCTACCGATATGCTTATCTATTTATATGTCTATTTTACTATCTAACTATCTTTCTATTTATATATATATACATACATATATATATATATATATATATATATATATATATGTATATATATATATATATATATCTCTGTGTCTATCTATCTATGTAGCTATTTGTGTTTCTGCTGATCTGTATATCTAGCTATCTATCTATATATATATATATATATCTTTCTTTCTTTCAATCATTATATCTATCTTTCAATCTATTTGTCTATATATTTATCATTCAATATGTATATATCTATCTATCTTTCTACATATATGTCTATCTCTCTATCTATTTATTTGTAAATCTATATACCGATTTATTTGCATATCTGTATCTCAGTATATCTTTATATCTTTTTGCATGTGTCTATATATCTCTCTATCAATTTGTATCTATCTCTTTATCTGACTATCAATCTTTGAGCATATCTATAATATATGTGACATAGTTTATAATGTATCTATCTACCTATCTATCTGGCTATCTATCTATTTGGGTATCTATCAATCTGCCTATTTGCATATGTATTTATTTATTTATCTATCTATCTATCTATATATCTATCTATCTATGTGTATATATATCTATCTCACTTTTGTGCGATCTATCTATCTATAAATCTATATAACTTCTATATTTCTCTATATCTATCTCCCTATCTTTCTATATCTTTATCTATCTATTTATCTTTTGGTCTATTAGTATATCATTCGATATCTCTAACTATCTATTTATATATTAGTCTCTCAATATGTCTATCTGTCATTTTATCTATTGTCAATCTATCTATCTTTCTATCATTACTATATAGTATCTATCTATCTATTTGTATCTCTATCTATCTGTCTATCTATCTATCTTTCTATCATTATATATAGTTATCTATCTATCTATTTGTATCTCTATCTATCTGTCTATCTATCTATCTATCAAGTTATCAATTTATCTATCTATTATATCTATCTATCTATCTATTTGTTCATCTATCTATGTGTCAATGTGTCTATCAATCAATCTGTCTGTCTATTTGTCTCTCTTTCTAGTTGTATATCTATTAATCAATCTATCCATTTGTCTATGTGTCTTTGTGTCTATGAGTCCTAACTATCAATTTATCTATCTATCTCTATATCTATCTAAATATCTATCAGTCTATTTGTCTATATGTATATCTACCTATCTATCTATCTAATTTTCTATCTATCTAACTATCTATTTATATATCTATTAGTCTATTAGAATTTATTTTTCTATCTATCTATATTTCTATTAGTTTATCCATCTATTTGTCTATCTATTAATCAATCTATCTTTATAGCTATCTATATTTCTATTTATTAATCTATCTATATATCTATTTATCTGTATATCTGTCTATCTATCTATATGTCCATTTATTTATTTGTATTTATCTAAATGCCTATATGTCTATCAATCTAAATATGTAACTATATAACAATTTATAATTCTATCTATCTAACTATTTATCTAAGGAACTATATAACTATCTATCTATCTATATATCTATCTGTCTATCTATTTATCTATCTATATGTCTTTGTTAATTTGTCAATATGTTTATTAAAATATTTTTATATCTTTCTATATATATATATGTGATTATCTAACTAATTTTCTATCTATTAGTCTATCAGTATATCAGTCTATCTATCTATTTATCAATCTATCTACTTGTATATCTATCTATCTAGATATCTATCTTTCTACTTATCTA
>JAREIK010008918.1:0-20000 GCA_029783825.1 Sapria himalayana
CTGTCTATATCTCTGTCATCTTTCTACCTATTACTATCATCTATGTCTATCTATCTATCTTTTTGTTTATATTTCTATCTATATGACTATCTATCTGTATATCTTTGATTTAATTTCTCATTATATAGCTATGTGTATATCTGTAAATGCTATCTATTTTCATCTATCTTTCTATATATCTATCTGTCAACTTTCATCATTCTATCTATCTGTGTCTACCTGTCGTATATATGTCTATCTGTAAATATCTATCTGTTTGTCTATTTTTTATCATCTATCAATCTATCTTTCTATTTATATGTCTATCTATCTATTTATATGTTTATCGATCTATCTATCAATCTATATCTATTTGTCTATCTATATGTCTTTTGATCTATATATATATATATATTATATATATATCTATATATATCTATATATATATATATAGATATTCTCTATCAAATTATCTTTTTGTATCTGTCAATCTTTCTATCTAGCTATTTATTTCTCTATCTATGTATCTATCTATATTTTCTATCTATATTTTATTTTAAGTCTAATTTTTCTAACTGTCTGCTATTTATCTGTCAATCTACTTATCAAATTATTTGTCTATTTATTTGTCTATCTATATGTCTATTTATCTATCTATCTATTTCTTTCTATGTATCTATCTATCAATTTATCTACTTATCTATTTGTCATTCTTTTCTATCACTATCTGTATATCTATCTATCTATTATTTATTATCTATCTATCTATATATCTATGTATATAATATACAACTTGTTTGTCTATATTCTATTTATTTTTTTTATTTACATAATCTATTTAGATATCAAACAATCTATCTATCTATATATCTTTTGTCTATCCATTTTCTATCTATAAGTCTATCTATTTGTCTATCTATCTGTAAATTTATTTGTCTAACTATATAGTCTTTATATGTCGATCTATATATTTATCTATCTATCTATCTATCTATCTGCCTATCTATTTGTTTATCTATTAGACTATCTATCCATCAATCTATCAATCTATCTATCCATTATATATCTGTCTATCTATCTATCTATTTTTCTATCAATCTTTCTATATATGTATCTTTCTATCTATCATTATCTATCTATCTATCTATCTATCTATCTATCTAACTATTTGTCTATCTACAATCAATCAAACTATCTATATTCGTCTATATCTATCTATCTATTTATTTTGTGTATCTATCTATTTATTGTGTATCTATCTATTTATCCATCAAACATCTATCAATCGATCTATCTATATATCTATCTATCTATCAATCTATCAATCTATCAATCAATCAATCATCAATCTGTCTATTTTTGATTCTATCTATCTCAATATCTATCTTTCTATCTATCTATGTATCATCTATCTACCTTTATTCATATCTATCATGTACCATTTATCTACCTATCTATCTATTTTTTGTCTATCTATTTGCACATCTATCTATCTATCTATATATCTGTCTATCAATATATTTTTATTATTTGTCTATCTATCTGTCTATCCATCTAACTATGTATCTAACTATTTATCTATCTATTTATCTATCGATCTATTTAAATTTTATTTGGGTATCTAATTGTCTATCCATCTATCTATTTGTCTATATTTCTCTATCATTCTATTAATCAATCTATCTATTTGTCTATCTAACTATCTATGTATTTTACTACTTTCTATATTTTTATCTATCGCTATCTTTATGTCTTCTATTTGTCTATCTATCTATATATAATGTATCTATCTGTCTATCTATCTATTTATAAATTTGCCTATATATATAATATATATATATATATATATATATTATATATACTATCTATCTATTTATTTGTATATCTATCTATATATTTATCTTAAGTCAATTAATCAATCAATCTATCTATATATTTATCTATCTATTTATTTATCTTTCTATTAATTAATCTATCAATCTATCTATCTATCTCTCTCTCTCTCTATCTATTTATATATGTATGTGTATATCTATTTTCTTTCTATTTGTTTATCTATCTCTCTAGTATTTCTGTCCATTTGTCTATCTATCTATCTATTTCTCTATCTATACACCAAGAAACTCATATTGATAGGGACAATTCCCTAGCTAAATGGCCATTTTACCATCATTAAATGGGATATAGCGAGGGAAAGTGTCTCTAGCTAATAATTTAGTGACGAAAAATCCCTAGCTATAAAAAGATATTATCCCTACCTAAAAGCTAAATGGATATAATGACTGATGCTATCCCAATCTAAAGTACGTCATCGCTAATATTAACGATGGAAAGAGTCCCTAGCAAAATTAATTTAGCGACGAAAAAATCTCTTACTAAAATAAAGAATTCACATAGCTAATCAGTCAGGGAAAATTTTCTTGGTAAATTAGCAAGGGAAAAAAATTCCCTAGCTATTTTAATTTTCAAAATTATTTTCAAAATTTAATTTTTATAAAAATGTTAATTAAATAATTTTTATAATTTTATATTAAATTTAATAAAAACAAAAACTAAAAATGATAATTTTAATTAACAAAAAATAAAATCATTCAATAACTTATTCAAATACAATATTTTACATTATTAAAACGAAAAAAATAACAAAATTTTATTACATCTTATTCAGCAATGTATCTACCGATAGTGCATAATGTATAATCTATCCATACATTAATGTTGTTTTATTTCTCTCTACTCCTCTGATCATCATCTTTCTAATTTACACATTGAGCATATATGAATAGATAAAGAACATAATCTAGGACATATAGATATAAAAGTAATCTAGTCATATAGACATAAAAAAATACACAAATAAATAGACATATAGATAGATAGATAGATATATAGTCATATAGGCATAAAGATAGGCAAATAAATACACAAATAAATAGACATATAGATAGATAATAGATCGATAGGTAGACATATAAATAGATAGAAAGATAGTTAGATTGATATATTGATTTATAGATAGATTCATATATATATAAATAGACATATTGATTGATAAATTTAAGATAATTTATAGATAAATTAATATATAGATTATAAATAGTTTGATGAGATTCAATTAATAGATAGATAGATGATGATTGATTGAATAAAAAAATGATAGGCAGAGAGATATAGAGATTGATATAACATATAGATACATAGACAATAGATAGATAGATATATAGATAGATGCATAAATTGATAGATTGACTGATAAATAGATTTTTAGATAGATAGGGAGATAAATAGATAGATAGATTGATTGATTGATAAATAGATAAATAGACACAAAGATAGATCATATAAATAGATACATATATAGATCGATAGAAATAAAGATAAATAGATAGATAGACATGTAAATATTAGATAAATATACATAAATATAGATAGATAGTTAGATAAATATATATAAAGATAGATAATTGATAAATAGATAGAGAGACTAACAAATAGACAGAGATATAGAAAAACATATAAAAATATGGATAAAAAGACAAATAGATAGACAAATTGATATCCATATAGATATAGATATATAGAAAAATAGATAGACAGACATATAGGTAGTTAGATAAATAGAAAGATAAATAGATAGATAGACAGATAGAAAGTCAGATAGACAAGACAGACAGACTAGATAGATAGATAGATAGACATACAAATAGTCAGATAAATAGAAAGATTGATATACATACATATAGATAGATAGATAAATAAATAGATAGAAAGATAGATAGATAGAATGATAGATAGATTAACAGATAGAGAGAGAGAGAGAGCCAAAAAGATACAAAGACAAATAGGTGGATTGATAGATAGACATATAGATAGATTGATAGACAGATAAATAGATAGATAGATTGACAGGTTGATAGATAGATTGACAAATAGTTAGATAGATAAGCAGATAGATTGGAAGATAGATAGATAAATATATACATAGAGAGATAGATACATAAATTTTACATAGATAGATATAAAAATAGACAGATAGATAGATAGACAAATAGATAGATAAATAGAAAGACACTTAGACAAATAGAAAGATAGACATATATATAGACTGATAAATTGGAAAATTCACAGAAAGATAGATAGACAAATAGACAGGTAGGTAGATAGATAGATAAATAGAATGATAGATATGCACAATAATAGACAGATATATAGATAAATAGATTGATTATCATATAGATATAGATAAATAGACAGACAAATCAGACATATATACAGATAGATAGATAGATACACAAAATATAAAGATAGATAGATATAAATATATAAATATATAAATATATAAATATATAAATATATAAATATATAAATATATAATTATATAAATATATAAATACACACACACACACACACACAAATAGATAGACTGATAGAAAGATAGATAAATATATAGAAAAATAGACAGACAAATAAATACATAAATAGAAATACAAATAGAAATATACATAGATAGCTGGATAGATAGATGGATATATATATGAATATATTGTTGTATAGATAGAAAAATAGATAGATGGATCGAAAAATCAATAGATAAATAGATAACTCGTCGGATAGGTAAATTGACTGATATAAGGATAGATAGATTGATAAATAGACTGAAAAATTGATAGATATATACACTGATAGATAAATGGACAGATAGACATATAGATATACTGATAGATAAACAAATCAATAGATAGATAAATAGATAGACATATAGATAGACAGATCGATAAATATATAATTTGATAGACAAAATCATAGGCAAATAGATAGATAGATATATAGATAGATATATAGATATATAATTAGACAGATAGAAAGTCATAGATAGACAGATCAATAGATAAGTAGTTAGATAGATAAATAGACAAATAAATAGACATATAGTTAGATAGATATATAAACAAATTGATAGACTGATCATTAGATAGATACATAGATAGATACACAAATAGATAAATAGATAGGTAGATAGACAGATATATATATAAATAAAAAAAATAAAGATTGACGGATTGATAAATAGATAAATAGAAAAATAGATAGACATATATATATAAATATATTGATAAACAGATACATAGATAGATAATAGATAGAAATATAATAGATAGATAGATTGATACACTTATATATAGATAGATAGGGAATATGTTATTAAGATTATTAGACAAATATATAGATAGATAAATAGATAGATAAATAGATAGATATATAGATAAAAGATATATAGATAGACAAATCAATAGACTAATAGATAAATAAATAGTTACATACTACAAGAAAAATCATTAAATTGCAAGGGAACTTTTTCTAGCTTTTTAGGCTTTTCCATCGCTAAAATAGAATAATGACGAATTAACGATGGGAATCATCCCAAGCTAATGTGCTCATCACAAATAATAACAATAAAAAAATTTTTTAGCAAATTTTATAATGATGGAAATTTCCTAGCTAATTATAAATTTTTACCTTGCTAATTTTAATCTTAATTAAGAATAATAATTAATAATTTTCAACTAAATAGGCATAAAATCATCCCTTGCAAAATTAGTAAGGGAGAAAATCCTTAGCTATTTCATTCCAAATTTATTTTCAAAATTTTATTTGTACATAAAATTTCATTACATATTTTTAATATTTTATATTAAATTAAATTAAAACATATACTGTGAACCATTTTTTATAATTAATAAAAACCAAAAACAATTCATAAATAATTATGAAACAAAAGATATTTGGATAAAACAAAAACTTAACATAGGTATATAATCATTTAAAACTAAATCATCATCTTCATCATTAGCTTGTTAATTTGTGCATGACTCTCCTACGTGGGTACTCTGCTTGATTATGGTGTGCTATCTTTCTCGTCAAGGCTACTAACTGTGACTCCATGTAGGTCATCTACTAGTTTATTGCATTCTTCATTTCTTTCATGACATCAAAGACTTTTTAAATTTTCTTGCATATACACCAATTTAAACTTAAATGATACGAAGGATGGAAACTAAATAATTTAGCAAAAATTATAGATATGACCATCACTTATATAGCATTTACCAATATGCATGATGAATTGTGACTGAGAGAATTATGGAATTTTGTGGTACATATTTAGCATTTACCAATCATTGTGCATAATTTCATCCATAAACAAATATTGACGCAAACAATAATATTGATGCTATCTGATATGTCTTTTCTTCCTACAATATCAACATTATATAAATAATATTTTGTATTTACATATTCATAAGATACCAAAACTCTCCTAATTGACACCAAAAGTAGACCAGTGTCACTCACAAATACACACCATACTTTCTGTAAACTTTTTTAGCTTCTCTTCCCCCTAAGCTATTGTGCATGCTTAGTTTGCACAGTATGAGTTAGGATTTGGTACAGAGTAAGGGGCAAAAAATTGCTAATTAAGCAACCCTCAACTAGTGATACTAGGGCACAATGGGCACCATTATTTTCTTCAAAAAATAGTTATAGCGTAGCTTGCACCAAAGGCAGTGCACATGTGCACTATGCTATTTTAGTGCACATGTAGACTACATTTTTATAGAGTACATGTTCTATCTCTAAAAACATTCAAAAATACTCACAAAAATAAAAGATTTTGTAGATTATACGATGGATCAATTACAATAAAAAAGGCATTACTAACTTCCATATTTTCTGTAATGGGAGAAACATGTCGATGGCTATGAAGCCATTTTTTATTTGTCATGTGCAGCAAACGGTTGATTGGCCCACTTTTGATTAAATCCCCTTGCTTTAAATCTGTCACTTATAGTTCAGGCCTAACAAACTAGAAAGGGAACCTCACTTCATATATACATGTATTTGTATATATGAATATGTATATGTCTATAGTTATATATATACATATCTATGTGTACATATGTATAAATGCCTACCTATATATGTGTGTGTGGAATGACTATTAAGACATTTCTAGTGATCATCTATATATATGTATGAATGTATGTACATGTGTATCTGTTAATTTGTAGATGTGCATCTGTATATATGATATGTCCACACAAAAACACACACATACATACATATGTATCTTAGTGAGTATAAATGTATTTATCTATGCATGTCAAACACATATATGTGCTGTGTGCAAGTGTATGTAAATTCGTATACATGCACACATGCATGTGTATTGGGTGTTAGGATATCTACAAAATAGTAATAAAATAGTATTGTAAGTAGTAAAAACATGTTTAAGAAATCAACAAAATAAAATTAAGCATCTACAAACATCATCATCAAAAGCAAAACTCAGTTTCAACATTAATGGCAAAAACTATATAAATTTCATGAAACTCAAGTTCTTGTTGTTGGGAATATTATTGCTCATTGTGTATCTTCAACAATTTATTTTGTAGATTCCCACATGATGACTATAAACAAGATATTGAGAAATTATTTATAATAAAAAAAAACTTCATGATTCTCATTTTGCATCGTCTCCCTTGTTCTTTATCCATCTACAACCCTAATTTAGCACTATTTAATGTATACTCAAGATGAGTTGGTCTTGCTCATAATCTTGAGTCTAACATTGCTATTCCTGGACTGATTCTAGATGAAAATCTTTATTTTACTTTCAAACCAATATGCAGGATTAATACTAATTAAGAGAATTATGAAGTTTTGCAGGATATATATAGCATTTACCAATCATTCTACAAAATTTCATCTATGCAACAAATATTGTATTTCCAACAGACTATTTTAGAACATGGAAGAAATAAAATAATTACCCAGTAGCTATTGGAATCATCAACCAGAGAGAATCCAATAACAGATTACTAACCACTGCCAGAGCCATATGGCACATCATGAGAATGAAGCCTGTATATCATCTGGGCACTGGAGAGCCCACCTAGGCACTGGAGCCGTGGCACCATGAGGAGAACTTACACTGACCCCAAAATCACCATCAGCTATTAGCCCTCTGCTCAACTTTCATCCAGCTTCAATTATGAATAGCTACAACTCGTACTTCATTAACAAGATTATCAAAATGATCATAATCTGGAAGTAAAGTGAACTCGCCATAGCTCATATTGATGAGATTACATTTATGCTACATAAATAAGGTGGCAGTGTGGCATGTGCCATGTGACAATGTGTGCAATGGATGCGTGTGTGGAAAGGTAGTGGGCAGTTATATACATGTAGTGTGGCATGCTTTGTGAGTCAGTGTGGGCAGTGAATGCATGTAGTGTGTTATAATAGTGTGCAAAATAAATATAGTGCTGAAAAATTTTTAAAAAGAATAATAAATTATTTTTTGTGTGTATTATATTTTGGTTGATTAATAATTTCGCTGCACTTAGTGTTGGCTCGCACTAAAGGAAGTAACCTAGCTTTCTTCTAGTCACATCTGGCTCTCCTCTTTTCGGTGCAGGCTCAAACTGGATCAATTTTAAGGCTTGAAACATCACAACACAAACACAAAAACTTTCATTTCGCAGTTGAAACATTTCAAAAAAAATCAAATCAAAATCAAAATCAAAATCAAAATCAAAACCTGCATGAACATTTGGCACTCAAGTTGTCAACTTCCAAAAAAATATCTTGCAAAGAACAAAACCAGGATCAAGAAAAATAATGCCACCAAAAAAATCTCTTCTTGTTTAGCTACACATAGGCAAAAATAATGTTCCCACAAGTTGCTCATTATTCCTTCTTCAAGAAAAGTGGAGATAAGAGCTTTGAGACTGAAAATCAAATGAAAGACTTGCATTGGAGTAGCTCTTTCAACTTATCATCATATATTATTTTCTACCTATCTGATAGATCCATTTAAAAAACAAGAACATTTAATGATTAATTGAAATTGAAGAATAACACCATGGATTCTCATGGGGGAGGGTGAAGACGATGGAAGTTTGCATACCTATAGATTATTTCTTTCTATATAGTCCATCATCTTTTTTAAAACATCAGAATAAGATTATGCATCTTCACCTATACTAATAAATTTTATGAGAGCTTCTAACAGATAAACAGGAAGCCAGAAATACAAAAGTTCTGAAATAAATAACAAAAACCAAAAACAATTCAGAAATAATTCTAATACAAAAGTTACATGGTTAAACCAAAAATATAACATAGTTTCAACAATATTTAAAACAAAATCATCCTCATAATTAGCTAGTGTATTGTCTACATTACAGATTCCTAGCATTTCAAATATAGACTAATTAGAGATACAACGAATTATAGGCATCAATTATTACCTAATCAATACAAAGGATATAAACTAATTAATTTAGCAAAAAATAATAGATATTACCATCACTTGTATAATATTTTCTGATTAAATATTTAATATAAAGCTACATTAAGGAAAGAGTAGCTAGAGAGGTCTTTTTTTCACAATGCCCAAATAGTATGTGTGACAAAAAAATGGCATTAAATCAAAGTCAAAATTTTGAAAGTCATTATTAAATGACGTGTTTCATCTTGTTTTATTTTTTGTTTCGATTTAGTTGTACAATATTATTTTTGATAATTTCTAATTTTTAGTATATGTGACAAAAAAATGTCATGTTTTTTGTGTACAGAAGAAATTTATCCTAATAATTTAGTAATTTACATAAAGATTATTTACATATACGTCAATTCATACCTAAATAATGTGAAGGAAGAGAGCTTATTAATTTAGCAAAAATTATAGATATGACCATCACTTATATATTTTTTCCAATTACATATTTTAAAATAAAGCTACATTATGGCAAGAGTAGCCCGAGAGGTCTTTTTTCACATTGCCTAAATAGTCTGTGTGACAAACAAATGGCATTAGATCATTGTCAAAATTTTGAAAGTCATTATTAAATGACGTGTTTCATCTTATTTTATTTTTTTGTTTTCATTTAGTTGTACAATATTATTTTTGATAATTTCTAATTTTTAGTATATGTGACAAACAAAATGGCAAGTTTTTTGTGTACAATAGAAATTTATCCCAATAATTTAGTAATTTACATAAAGATTATTTACATACACATCAATTCAAACCTAAACAATACGAAGGAAGGGAACTTATTAATTTAGTAAAAATTATAGATAGGACTATCACTTGTATACTTTTTCCAATTAGATATTAAACTGATAAATTAATTTTTTGTATTGGAAAAGCCTATATTCATTTTCTATGATGGTTGTTAGATTACATTATATGTTATTTTTAATTTAATATTTTATGAGCAGACATAACACATTAAATATTATTTAATACATTAAAAAATAAAAAATAGCTTCATTTGATAAGAGTAGCCCAAGATGTGTGCTCTTGCCAATTTCTAACTTTTTGTATATGTGACAAATAAATTGGCAAGTTTTTTGTGTATAGAAGTATATTAGTACGCATGTTTCATTGTAAAAAATTAAAAATATACATGTAAATCAAACATTGACTGCACTAAATAAGCAACTTCACATGCACCACATATCTACTACTTAGGATATATATATATTTTGTATGCATATTTTTTAAAAAACAGAATGATTTACTTTATTACTAATCAAATTATCTTTCATATTACTTATGCGAACATTATATAATAAAAAATAATTACTTATTATAAATGTATACACAAAATAAGTCACCATGCATGGGCAGTGTGCTTTGAGAATGCATTGGTATCTTGTTCTTCTTTGAAATTCAAATATTAAATAAGACATCAAACTAAACAATTCACAATCTATCAATTCAAATATTATTTCTAGTTGGTACCCACTTTTTTGACAAAAATAATAATCTACATGATATTTTCCAAAAATAAATACACTTATTATTAAAGATAATAAAGTATCTCACCTTATCTAAATTCTCAACTCAACTATATTCCTAAAAGTCCTTGTGAAAATAAATACATTTTACTCATACAAATTTGACAATGAGAATATATAATTTTAAAAATATTTTTTTTGTGATAGGTCTCACAATATATCATACAAACATCTCTAATAGTAGGATTCAATATTCTCGATTTGAATAGAAATGAATGACTAAGAAAAAATAATCTCTGATACCACTATCACATACTCAGACACACTTCATTGAGGCCATCATCGGATGAAGTTTTTTCAAACATAATCTCTGATACCATATAAAAATCTACTAAAAATTAATTCAAACAATATGTTAGAAAGAAAAAAAATACAAATATACTCAATCAACAAACTAAAAAAACCTAATGTATATATAAATCAAAAAATTTACATGGATAACTCATATGTTGGTTACTTTAACTACTAAGTAAAAATAATTTTAACAAAATAAAATTGTTATAATAATTATTATATATTTACATAAATATATTTAACCTCAAAATATTGCTTTTTTGATACATATTATATTTTAAAATACAATTCTACAAAATTTAGACCTTAATTCCTTGAGTATGTAATGAACCACAAAATTTGTTATACTAGAATATACTTACCCTCTAAATAATATTAATTAAAAAAAATAAAAATTTGATTGAACAATTAAAAAACTTTTTATAGGAACCAAGTGTTTCATGATAATTTTGAAATATATAATTCTAATTATAAATTATTAGATAAATCATATCTCTGACTATTTTAGTTTATTTCTGAATATTTGAAAGTACCTATTTTGCAAAATAACTTTTGTAGACATGAGAAAATAATTTTAATATCATTGAGTATGCATTCAATAAATATTTGAGTACTAAAAGAGAAAATATTTGTTACTCTCCAATTACAAATATAGACAATATTAGTGTTAAAGTTATATTCTTTAAGATGATGGGGTTTTAAGATTTTATTTTAATTGTTAATGTTGATGAACAATTGAAGACTTATCCATTAAAAATTAGATATAAAGGCTTCTACAAGATATCTAAAGAATTGTGTATCTCCATTCTTAGCATCTTTCAAAGTTATTACATCACATTATCAAAAATTTTAAATCTCTATAAATCTTTATTTTTTTTCCAATAATATTGTAAGATGTTAAGATTTGTACTAATTAAAATGAAGAAATTTCTAATAAAAAAGTTTTTTACCCATCAATTTCTCTGTAGGTATTATTCCTATTCAATCAAATTTATTGAGTTCAAATAGTCATGAAATTCAAAAGCAAGATATCTTTTATATTAGAAAAAATATGATGAGAAAACATCTTATTCAAACCATTGAAAAGTCTCTTGTAGAGACTAAATGATCACGAAGATGATTTTGTTAATTTAATTTTTCAATTATTACTCTGAATGATATAACAAAGTAATACTATATATCCTATCAAAGAGATTTTATCTTACTCTAAATTTCCTATTCAATCACATTTGGGATACCACAAATTTTTTTTCAACATACCCTTTCATTATGACTAACAACATATCATGTGAGAAGAAATGCATGACCTTCACTCTATCTATATACTATTATTCTAAAGAAGTTATCACAAGGGATTTATTTGTTAATTTTAAATAAAAATAATAATTCTTCTAAAAAAACTTGAGAATGAAAAACTCATAAAACAACCACCCAATTTTCATGAAGGTGCCAAAATGGATTTTATTGAGCTAAAGTAGTCATTGAGAACTTAGTTTTATAATTTTTTTACAATTATAACTTATTTTTTGTTACACAAATATTTTTCAACATCTCTCGTTTATTGGAGTTCTCATTTTAGAATTATTTTTTTTATTTATTCATATTGATTATTATTATAAATAAATGATCATGTGGTAAATAATCACATTAAAAATGTGATGAATGATAAAAATCATATCACTCAATGTCCCTTATAAATTTAATTTGTAAGTATATAAACAAACTTTATAAAGATCATTATTAACATCATTATAAAATTATTTTAAATTAAAATTAAAATTATTATACATGAAATTAATAAGAGATATCTCTCACTTCTCTATAAGATCATTCCAATAAGAAGACTTCTCACTCTTGTTCTTTCATGCTTTATTCTTTAGCATATGTTTTTATTCTTCTTTTTCTTTAGATATATATAAAAAAATAATATAATTTTGTTTTGCTTTATATTTTATCATGTTATTTCATAAATATTATATTATTATTACTATATTTGAAATAGTTTTTTTTCTGATATAATTTCAAATAAAATACCTTGTAAGTCATAGGTACTTTCTTGAAATTATAATTATAGGTCATCAAAATATAAGTTTATTTTGACAATAAAATGTTATAAGTATTTTGCAAAATTAAACTCTTAGATAGTACATTAATTCACTATCAAACAATTATTATCAAATATATTATATTATCAAAATAATAAGTTATTTTTGAGAGTATACTCGATAGTTACATATGAACATTATTCTTTAAAAAATTTAATATTTAATGAAATCTCTAATACTTCATATTTCTTTTAGAGATTATACTGATGCTCATGAGATTGATTATTCAAATTATAGTTTGATATCAACCGCCAAAGAAAAAAAAAATTATTATAAATATTATATTTGTTTTATAAATAGTTGTTTCTCTTAAAAAAAATAAAGATAAAAATAATTCCATGATTTTGTGCAAAGATAAATTGTCAGATCATAAATACTCTAACTTATAAGCTTTATTGAATTATATATTTGATTAGAGAGAGTGAATTTTCAATTTCTTTAAAAAAATTATTCTTTATTATGACACTGATGGAATCATACACATAGTTTCCAATGGCATTTTCTACGAAAAAATAAAGCATATAGATATTAATTTTCAATTCATCAAAAAATACAAAATAAAATAGGTTGAGTATTATTGTTAATACTTGTATTCAAGATCAGACTCAAACATTTTTACTAAGCACTATAATGATCACCATTTTTTTTTGAGTTGAGTATATATAATATATTGTATTCATATACTAGCTTGATAAGATTCGATGAGATCATGACATGATATTTCTATCATACCATGTGTCAATTATTAAAAAGAGTATTTTTATCAATCACATATATTTTTTTAATGAATAAATGTCACCCCAAGTTGGTAATTTATTAATGCTTGTCTTTTACCACAGAAAAATGGAGAAACTAATTGGCATTTTTAAATGATCAAGACAGACAACTAGAAAATCTAAGTTCATGTTTTTGGGCAGAACTTAAATATCAAAGAGCTTTCCACCAATGCCTGTGTTGAAAATTAGAACATAGAAATCGATCCACTCTTCATTATTGTCATCCTAACATATCCAGTCGGGTATTAACTTGACACACTTCGGTGAATGTTTAGGAACTCGGCCATGTTTTACCAAAAAAATGGAACAAAAATAATTTTACAGTGAAATTGAAGGCGATGAAACTTGACACCCAGAAATCTGACCTGTTTAGTTATGTTATTCATGTTAATTTCATAAACACTCTTTTTATATTCCACCTCCAACAAGAGCAAACAAATCAAAGATTAACATTGTGTTCTACTCATTGAATTACCAACAAACAAAATCCCCTTAATCCTCAAACTTTCTAAAATATCTTGCACATCTAACCTTGGAATATGATAGTCCGCAGGTTTCCATCTCCACCTCAGATACTGCCTATCGTTCATTCCATTTCCCAGACAATTAAATCCATGCATTACAAAAGGGCATTCTAAAGCATTGTGAAAAGGATAGCTATTATCTATGATCCAATTTCTAATAAAGAAGTGACAATTCCTCAAAAGAATCATTATATTTTGAAACCGAAAGATCATGTTGTCCAAGTGTTAGGCTCGTTAGGACATAAATATAGCTCCCACAAATAGAAAGTGAAAACGAGACACATAGTCCTATTACAACAAGTACAAAAAACCCTTGAAAGACTGAACTTGATTGATAGTGTACTTTCAGAGTTGCAATGGTCGTAGATTTAGGGCTAAGAATCACTATTCCACTTTTATTGAATTATTTGCTCTTGCCAAAAGTATTCACCGTCTCATCACATGATAGTGCTATTATTCTTCAGGATACAGGTACACTGAGAAAAAAATAATCGAAGATTACTATCAGTAAAGATATCTCAAGTATAGAATTGGTTCGATTCAAAAAATGCTTATCTAACTGCAAACAAATGACATACCAACTTGACGAGACAGATTCAAATGGATTGATCCATTCTAAGACAAAAATCAAAGAAAGAATAGCTCGCATTTAACACTTGGACAAATATTTGATGGTTATCATTTAGGGCACCTTGATAATGGGAAAAACTAGAAGAAACAAGGCACAATCATTGATTAAGAAGGAATTTTTAAGAAGTCGCATGTACTCCTGCATATCTATACATGAAGCACAACGAGACTATATCGAAGTGAGTTGTGATAGAGGTGATGGGGAACGGAGAGCCAGGAGAATGGAAACCATGATCGGCCCTACGACACTAAGGGATTTATGATTCATAATTAAGAAAACTAGCTTCCAGGCACCAGAACCCAGCACCACAATTCAACAAAGTTTACTTTTTTTTCTGAATGAATAAGTAAAATAGCTTCAAATTTAAAATATTTAATAAAAAAACTTTAATACTATTTATGTTTTAAAAAAATAGCATCAAAACTAAAAATATATTGATACTCTTAAATGAAATTACACTTTTAAAAATGTCATGCCAACATTATAAAATAAAAAAAAAGAAGAGTGTATTGATTATACCACATATCATATACTATATCCATCATGTTTTGTTATATAAACATTATAAATATATAAAAAAAAATAAAAAAAATAAAAAAAATAAAAAAAATAAAAAAAATAAAAAAAATAAAAAAAATAAAAAAAATAAAAAAAATAAAAAAAATAAAAAAAATAAAAAAAATAAAAAAAATAAAAAAAAATACATAAAATAAAAAAAATACATAAAATAAAAAAAATACATAAAATAAAAAAAAATAAAAAAAATAAAAAAATAAAAAAATAAAATAAATAAAAAAATAAAAAAATAACACAATAAAAAAAATAAAAAAAATTAAAAAGATAGATAAATTAATAGACAAATAAATAGACAAATAAATAGATAGATAGATTGATTGATAATCAAATAGATAGATAAATAGATAGATAGATAGTGAATAGATAGATAGATATAGAGACAAATAGATGGACAAATATAAAGACAACAAACAAATAGATAGACAGACAGATAGATATATATACAAATAGATAGAAAGATAGATAGAGAGAAAGTTAGACATATAGATAGATAGATAGATAAATAGATAGATATATAAATAGATAAATAGATAAATAGATAGATAGAGAGTTATAATAATATATAGATAAACAGATAGATAGATAAATGGATTGATAGAGAGAGAGATAAATATATATACAAATATATAGACAAATAAATAGATAGATAGATAGATAGACACATAGATAGATAGATTATAGACAAATAGATATACAATAGATAGAAAGATAGATAGACATATAGATAATAAAATATAAAGACATATATATAGATAGATATATATATATATATATATATATATATAGACAAATAGATATACATATAGATAGAAAGATAGATAGACATATAGATAAACAAATATAAAGACAGATATATAGATAGATATATATATAGACAAATAGATAGATAAATAAAGAGATAGATAGACAAATAGATAGACAAATAGATAGACAAAAATATTGACAAATAGATAGATAGATAGATAGACAAATAAATAGATAAATGAATAAATAGAAAGTTAAATAGATAGACAAATTGATAAATAGATAGAAATAAAATAGATTGATTGATTGATAGACAAATAGATATATAGATATATAGACACATAGATAGATAGATAGATAGATAGACAAATAGACAAACAAATAAATAAATAGATATATAGATAGATAGATATTATATAGATAGATAGATAAATAGATAGATAGAAAGACAGACAGATAGATAGATAGATAAATAGACAGGTAGATAGATAGATAGATTGACATATAGATAGAAAGGTAGATAGAGATATAGATAGACATATAGATAAATAAATAGATAGATTGACATATAGATAGGTAGATAGATAGATAGTTAGATAAATAGACAGATAGATAGATAGATAGATACACATATAAATATAAAGATAAATTGTTAGTTAGAAAGATATATAGACATATAGATTGATTTATTGATAGAAAGATCGATGGATAGATAGTTAGATAGATATATAAACAAATAAATAGATAGATATAAAGATAGATAGATAGACATAAAGATTGACAAATAGTTTAATTGATATATAGATAGATAGATTGACATATATATATATATATATATATCAATAGACATATATTTAGACAGATAGGTAGACACATATATAGATAGATCGATAGATAGATAGATAGACTGATAGAGAGATAAATAAATAGATAATTAGATAAATAGATTAATTGATAGAAAAATAGATAGATAGATAGATAAAAAATTAGATAGAAAGATAGATAGATAGTCAGATTAATAGTAATATAGATAGATAGATTAATAGATAGATTGATAGATAAATTGAAATATATATTGATATATAGATTAATAGATAGATAAATAGATATTGATAGATAGACAAATATATAGACAAATAGCTAAACAAATAGATAGATAGATATAAATATAGATAGACAGATAGATAGACAGAGAGATGGACAGATAAATGGACAGATAGATAGATAGATAGTCAAATAGATAGACAAATATATAAATAGATAGATAGATAGTAAGATAGATAGATAGATAGATAGATAGACAAATAAAATAAAGTAATAAAGAGAGATAGATAAATATTTAGATAGATTGATTGAAATATAGATAGACATAGATAAAAATATTGATAATAGATAGATTGAAAGACTTTAGATAGAAATAATGATAGATAGATAAATAAATAGATATATAGATAGATAGATAGATAGATAGATAGATAGATAAATAGATAGATAGATAGAGAGATATATAGATAGATAGCTAGACAGAAAGACAAATTGATAGATAGATAAATAGATAGACTTATAAATAGATAGATATATAGATAGCCACATTGATAGATAGATAGATATAAAGACAAGTATATAGTTAGATATATAGATAGATAGATAATTAAATAAATTGATAGTTAGATAGATAGATAGATAGATAGACCGATAGATCGATAGATATATAGATAGACTAATAGATATATAGACCTAATGATAGAAATATAGATAGATAGATATATAAATAGAATGATATATAGACATATATATAGACAGATATATTAACAAATAGATAGACAGATAGATGGATAGTGTTGTATATATATTTTATTTTGATAAACTACTTTGTATAACTAAAATGTTTTATCTTTCAATATCTTTTAAGTGCAGGAAATAAAATATTTAATGGTTGTGAATGCAACAATAGCACAATAATGGGGGTCACACTACACGTTCAATGGGCCAAAGAAATTTTAGGAGCATAAACCTGTCCATCCAAGTGATCTAACCTGCTCTGCTATTGATATAAATTGTTTTTATTTCTATTTTTGTGCTACTATAATTTTTGCTAGCATAACTGTTCATCTCCATCTTCTACTTTCGGCATGATTTTCATTGTGAGTACTGCTCACAAATCTATTTGTGAGCAAATAGATTTGCTTATCTATTTGGATGTTTATTTATAAATAAACATCCAAATATTGATTAAATATATATGCAAATAGACAAATAAATAGATATGCAGATAGATAGACTAATAGACAAGTAGACTAATAGACTAATATACTGATAGAAATAGATAGATAGATAGATAGATATAAAGATAGAAAAAAGATAGATAGATAGATAGACAGATCAAAAAAAATGGAAATATATAGATAAGCAAATAGATATTTGGATGTTTATTTATATCTATTTTTTTATTTTTATTTCTATCTTTTTTTTATTTATATCTATTTATTTATAAATAGATAAGGAAATAGATTTGCTTATCTATTTGGATGTTTATTTATAAATATATATGCAAATAGACAAATAAATAGATATGCAGATAGATAGACTAATAAACAAATAGGCAAATAGACTAATAGACTAATATACTAATATACTGATAGAAATAGATAGATAGACAGATATAAAGATAGACAACAAGATAGATAGATAGATAGACAGATCGACAAAAAGGGAAATATATAAATAAGTAAATAGATATTTGGATATTTATTTATATCTGTCAATCTATCTTTTTTTCTATCTGTCTATCTATTTATATATATGTATATCTATCTATTTCTCTAAAAGTCTATATATATATATATCTATTTATCAGTTTATCTATCTAATCTATCTAATCTTTCTATTTATAATTTGATCTATCTATTTGTCTATCTATCATTCTATTAATCAATCAATCTATCTATCAATCTATCTATCTATATATCTATCTCTCAATCAATCAATCAATCAATCTAGTTATCTATCTATCTATATATCTTTCTGACTACGTGCATATTTGTCCATCTTTCAATCTTTATATCTATATATCTCTCTATATATCTATCTTTCTATCTATCTATCTATGTACCTACCTATCCATCAATCATTCTATTTGTCGATATGTCTACCTATCTATCTATCTATCTGTCCATCTATCTATCTATCTATTTATCCCTCTATATTTCTTTCTATCTATCTAAATATCTTTTTATCTATCTATCTATCTATATGTGTGTCTAACTGTCTACCTATTTATCTATTTATCTATTTATCTATCTATTTGTTGATCTTTCTATCTATCAATTTGTCTATCTGACTATCTATCATTCTATCTATCTATCTATATGTCAATCTATCTATTTGTCTATATGTATATTTATCTATCTTTCTATCTGTCTATGTATATATGTCAATCTTTCTATTTGTCTTTCTATCTATATGTTTATATAAATATATGTCTATTATTCGATCA
>JAREIK010008918.1:25000-70336 GCA_029783825.1 Sapria himalayana
ACTTGATTCTAGTCATAGGACTATTCGACTTCAATTTACTTGTATTTTTTTCAAGTGGAAATCATGTGAATGCAGAAGTAGATATGTCGATGCCAGTTGATCCACCCAAAGTCAAGGATAGACTTGGTTCCATGCCAAAAGGTATATCAACTAATTCTGATGTTGTGAAAAGTTTCACATCTATGCTCATTCTTCTTTCGTAAATCTTATGTGGAAAAGCAATGTCTTGGTTATGATATTCATTGTTTTAAGGAAGCGTAGTTTATTTCGAATAGATCTCTACTATGATGTAATATAGAAAAATTCTAGTTCTAGGCCAAGGTTTCCAGGCTGATGGATGTCATCATAAACTCTTTTTACAATAACAAATATATTTTCTTCAGAGAGTTGATTTCTAATGCCTCTAACATAAGCATTGTTTTGCAATTTTATTTTTGTGTTCCTTCTTGTAATGCTTCCCAGATTCAAGTGTTGTCCCATGTAGACACTAGAAAAAATTAGGTTTCTCTCCCTCACTGATAGGGATGTTTTAGGTGAAGGCAACGATGCCAAACTCAAGATCCAGGTAGAGGTGTCAAACGGGCCGGGCCGGCCCGGCCCGGCACGAGGCACGGCACGGTTCGGCCGTGCCTGGCCGGCCCGGCACGTTCAAAAACCGTGCCCGTGCCGTGCCCGGGCGAAGCAAGGCACGTTTCGTGCCGTGCCTGGCCCGGCACGGGTCCATCCCGTGTCGGTCCCACAGGCACGCGTGGCACTGGCGGCGTGCCACGCGTGCCGTGGCATGAGTCGTGACTCGACCCATCAGGGGCCCCCCCGGTAAAAAGACCGCGGGTCGGGTCCAAACAGACCCGACCAGCGGTCTTTTCTGCCGAAAACCGAGAAAATCGAAATATCTAACGGGAAAAAAAAAATTTCAAAATTTGAGCGATTTTCAGCCCTTGGATTCGACTCCAACGGCTAGGGGGCAGAATCCGACGGTCCTCGTGATTCTGCCCCTTAAATATAATAAAAAAATTCAAAAAAATAATAAAAAAATAATTTTTTTTTAAAAAAAAAACTTTAATTAGCCTATAAAATCTACCCCCCCTCCCTATAAAATTTATGTTTTTCAAAAACATTAATCCTCTCTATATTTTCTCTCTCTCACATAATCCGTGCTTCTCTCTCTCGGCCCTCGTGTTTTTGATTTCGGCTTGGATTTTCGTGAAACTCAACTTGAGTTTTGAACATCAAAGCTTCCTGCGGTGCATCTTGCACGTGAGTGACCTCATTGCTTTTACCGGGTAATATAATTTACTTTTTTTTATTTTCTCTCTCTAAAGCTTCTCTCTCTAGAAAAAAGTACGAAAAATAAAAAATGACAAATTCACCTAACACAAATTTAAATTTTGAAAATGAAAATGTTAGTGTTACACAAACGTCTGTGGCTCCTGAAACTTTGGTTTCTCCTGTCATCTCAGCCCAAAGTTCTAAAAAACAAAAAACTAGGAGGACTTCTGTAGTTTGGACACATTTTAAAATAATAACACAATTAGATGTTAGGGGTGAGGAACATGAAATGGCACAGTGCAAATATTGTATGCGACTTTTAACATGCAAGAGTACATGTGGGACTGGGCACCTAAAGAGGCATGCTGAAATATGCTCCAAAAAACATGGACCGTTAGATCCTAGGCAAACCCAACTTGGCACTACATTTTTTGAGACTGGATCGAGTTCAGTCTCAAAGTTTACTCCCTTCGTATACTCCAACGAGTTGGGTAGGGACGGCATGGCCAGGCTCATCACATTGATGGGTCTTCCGATCAGATTTTCGGAAGATCCGAGGGTAGTGCGCATCATGCAGACTTATTTTCAGCCATCCTATCGTAGGATTCCTAGGTCCACATCTAGGAGTGACATACTAAAGATATATAAGTTAGAAAAACAAAAAATAATTAAGGAATTTTTGGCATTTAGTGGAGTGGTCTCCGTGACGTCCGATATATGGACATGTCACGATGATTCTTCTTATGCATGTATCACTAGTCATTATGTCGATTCAAACTGGACAATAAATAAAAAAATATTAGGATTCACAGAGATTCTTCATCCTCATGATGGCCCGGCCATTTTTGAGTGTATGATGAAAATATTTAGGGAATATAAAATTCAAAATAAAATTTTTAGTGTCACTTTCGATAATGCTGCGAATAATGGAGTAGCGATCAATATGTTTGTTAGGAATATTAGAGACGCACCTTTAGGAGAGATATTTCATGTCAGATGCATGTGTCATGTTATTAACCTGATAGTTCAAGCGGGTATGAAGGTGTGTTCCCCCGTGTTGGAAAATATACGCAATGCACTCAAGTATATTCGCACTCCTCGCAGACTACAAGAATTTGGTAATCTCTGTTTGTCTGCGAATCTTAAGAAGAAGAAATTCCAATCTGATGTGAGACATCGTTGGAATTACACGTACCTGATGTTGGAATCATGTGTTGGATACGAACACGTGATATCCGACTACGTCAATAGTAAGAGTGGCGAACTTATTGTTGACGACACTGACTGGGATTTAGGAATTTCATTTATGAAATTCCTGAAGATATTTTATGACACGACGAACATGTGTTCGTCGGTTTATACGCCCACCACTTGCATTGCACTCCATTGCATATGCAACATTAGTAGCATGTTTAGGATGTATCGAGCGGACCCGACGCTCAGCCATATGGTTGCAGAGATGGAGACCAAGTACCTGAAGTACTGGTCCACCATTCCATCTCTTTATTGCCTCGCAGCATGCATGGACCCTAGGGCTAAGGTGGAAGGGGTTGAAAACACCCTGACTTTCATTTCCTCGTGCATGAACCTGGAAGAGCCACCTGAAGAGTTCATTTACGAGAAGTTGACAGACCTATATACATACTACGATACTAGGTATGGTGGTGGTGGTGTTGAGACTGTGAGTACGGCCTCTGATACCTTGTTCGGAGATGACGCTTATTCCATTAACCTAGCGAGGGGGAAACGTAGGGGTGGACCTTCACATAGGAGCGAGCTGTCTCGGTACTTAGATACCGATTACTGCTCAATCCTATCACCTTCTGACAATAAGAATCTTGATTTATTACAGTGGTGGAAATCATATGAGTCCGCCTATCCCGTGCTATCTAGGATGGCACGGGATCTACTGACTCCTCCGGTGTCGAGCGTAGCATCGGAGTCTACTTTTTCTGTTGCAGTGAACGTGATTTCGGATAGGAGATCGAGATTACGTCCAGATATGGTTGAGGCTTTGGCATGTTTGAAGGATTGGGAGGAATCGAGATTTAGCATCAGTGATCGTGCTGAAGCTGGGACTATGACAGACACTGCAGTCGCATCCACATCCACTACGATGGCGGAGGAGCTGATTGCCGATGATGATGACCCATATGATACTGATCTTGATGTTGCGGCTGATGATTCTCATTATATGCCGCTTGACGATTGATGCTCATCTGCTCTTTTTTTTCGATATTTTTTTTTTATTTATACGCTTTGTTTGTACTTTGTATTATACGTTGTGTTGAAGTTGAAACTTATACTTTTTTTTTCGGAGTATTGGTTTCAAAAGCATGAATGGTAATTTTTATTTGCGTAGTTTAAATTTTTTTTAATTAAAATTTTTACTAACTTAATGTATTTATTTATTAATTTAAGATTTAAATATTATTTTAAAATTTATTAACTTTAAATCTTAATATTTAATTAATACATTATAATATTAAAATATGCTAAACTTAATTGAAAAAAAAAATAAATTTTCTAATTTTTTTTTTACATTCTTACATTTAATTTTAAATGTAATTTTTTTTACAAAAAATTTTATTTTTTATTTATTACATAAACTTAAATAAAGATAAACAGAAACTTAATAAAAAAATTTAAAAAAAAAAAATTTATTATAATCTGCCAAGTCAAAGTGCCAAGTGCCAAGCACGGGCCGTGCGCCCGTGCCCGTGCTTGGCTGTTGCGTGTTGCCTGTTGGCTCCCGAAACCCGGACCCCGGTTGAGCCGGTCCAGGAGACCAGGTCCAAGCCAACCGTGCCCGAGCAGGCCGGGCACGGCACGGCCTCGCCGTGCCCACGGGCCGTGTCGTGCTGGGCCGGCCCGTTTGACACCTCTAGATCCAAGTTTGCTTCCTTGCTTGCTTGTTTAGCTCATGTAAATTGATTTTCAATGGATGTGCATTGAAACCATGTGTGAGTGCAGATCAAGTTGGATAAAGAGAAGAGGATTCTTTATATTCATGATTATTGCATATGCATGATGGAGGATTTGATCAAGAACTTAGGGATGATTTCCGAATCTGGAACTTCAGGTATTCACTGTAAATTTCTCAAAGTTTGTCAAAT
This sequence comes from Sapria himalayana, assembly GCA_029783825.1. Taxonomy (NCBI): domain Eukaryota; kingdom Viridiplantae; phylum Streptophyta; class Magnoliopsida; order Malpighiales; family Rafflesiaceae; genus Sapria; species Sapria himalayana. The sequence continues at coordinate 29,386 of JAREIK010008918.1, forward strand.
TTTTATTGATGATAATGAAGGATAATGGATGGCAACATTCGTGAAGAAAATGTAGACTAGTATAGATATTAATCTGATTGGCCAATTTGGAATTGGATTCTACCATGTGTATCTTGTTGCAGATTATGTGAAAGTTGTTAACAAACCTAACAACGACAAGCAATAAGCCATCTAGGGCCATGTATCATGCTTTAAAATTCTTTTGAAAATTACTCTTCACTTTTTCGTGGTGGTCTTTCAAGCATGTATGGGAATCCAATGAAGATGGAGCATTTTAATCTCTGAGGACACGTGATATGAACCTCTTGGAAGGGGAACTAAAATTAGATTGCACCTAAAAGATGAAGCTGGGAAATATATTGATGAGAGCAAGTTGAAGGTTCATGTGTATCCTATGTGCTAGTTTCTAATTATCCATTCTGAGTGCTATCAACTTTTTGGATTTAGGAACTGGTGAAAAAGTATTCTGAATTCATTAATTTATTGACAAGCATATATGTTGATGTAGAGGTTTTTGCAGATGATGATGAGTCAAATAAAGAAGATGATGATGCAGGCATGCGATTGACAAAAAAAGCTATTATGTTCATCCGACCATTTTTAATTATCAAACGTGATTTTTTCCATTGCAGAAAGCATTTCTAAGATGGGATCTGAGATGGATAAGATGGAGGATGAGGATGGTGAAGATCATGAAAAGGAAGAGGGGAAAGAGAAACCAAAGACTAAAACATTCACTGAAACCAGATACGGGTGTTGGAGCTTCTAAATGGTGTAAAGGCAATCTGGCTTAGGAATCCAAGGGAGGTTACAGAGGAAGAATACCAAAAGTCCTATCAATCTTTGTCAAAGGATTTCAGCGATGAGAAGCCTACGGCATGGAGTTACTTCACTATAGAAGGTGACGTAGAGTTCAAGACTCTTCTTTTTATTCCTCCAAATGCTCTTCATGATCTATATGAAAGTTTTTTCAATACCAACAAGGCCAACTTGAAGCTGTATGTGAGATGGGTATTCATTTTTGATGAGTTTGATGAACTACTGCCTAAGTACCTCAGCTTCTTAAAGGGGCTTGTTGATTCAGATATGCTGCCGCTCAATGTTTCTCGAGAGATGATGCAACATGGCAACCAGAAAATGATCAAGAAGATGCTAATCAGAAAGATGCTTGACATGATAAACAAACTCGAAGTGAAGGATCCATTTGAGAGTGTTGATGATGATGACAATCATACTGGTATAGATGTCAACTCATCGTCTAGCAATGCAAATGGGAGGGGGCAATATGCAAGGTTTTGGAAGGAATTTGGAAAGTCCATTAAAATCAACATAATTGAGGATGCTGCAAATAGAAATCATCTGGAAAAAATTCTACGATTCGAAAGCACCAAGTCGGATGGCAAGTTTACATCTCTGGATAATTACATCTTCAAGATGAAGCTGGAGCAAAGCGACTTATTCTATATAACATGAACTAACATGGGGCAACTAGAAGAATCTCCATTTTTAGAAAGAGCCAAGAAGAATAGATACGAGGTCATCTTCTTCATGGACCTAGTTGATGAGTATTTGATGAAGTACCCGACGGAACATTAAGAAAAAAAAATTCCAAAATGTGTCCTAAGAAGGATTAAAAGTAAGCAAAACTACCACGGAAAAAGAAGTGAATGCCATGTTCAAGGAGTTTACCAAGTGGTGGGTGAGTGTCCTGGAGAGCATGAAGGTGGACGATGTGAAGATCAGTGATCATGCAGTCATAGACTCTATTAGATGCAAGCAAGTAGAGCTACATGCATGGCAAAAGGGTGCTTGAGATTAACCTGAGGCACCCAATTATCAAGGAGCTTCGTTAGAGGATCACAGCCAATCCCGTGTAAATACTTTTTTCTCAAGAGCTTGATCGAATTCCATACTTCTGATTCTCCCTATGCACGTCTTTTCCAGGATGAACACATAAGGCAAATAGCTATGCTAATGTACCAGATTGCATTAATGGAGAGCAGTTTCAGCCTTGATAATCTTAAAGGATTCACTTCTCAAATATACAATTTTATATGGTATAGCCTCAACATCAGCCCTGATGCAGATGTGAAAGATGAAGATACTGAAGAAATGGTTCTTGAACCAAAAACCAAAACAAACCCTAGTGAGGTGGTTGATAAAGTCCATGGTGATTATTTCAAAGATGTAATGTAACTTCATCATCTATTTGAATCATTGATTTATGTATTTGATCAATTTTGAGGAAGTGTTTTCTGCTCTAGCTCTGTTTATGTGAGCTAACAAGTTATTTATGAGCTAGTGTTTAATTCATCTAGTTTTTGTCAAATTTTCTCAGCTGAAAACGAAATGAAAAGCTCAAATTTCAAAAAAAAACCTAATTGATTGCCTATTAATTAATTGTGTATCATCATGTTTATAAAAATCTTAATGCTTTTCAAGTTGGTATTTGGTTTGTGTATCATTTGTTGGTCTATTCAATTGATGACATCATCTCATTTTGCTAGGTTTGAGTTTTTTAATTCTTTCAGTTACAGGGCACGTTGATCAGATATTCAGAGTCACTCAAAAGCCAATGTGCAGTTGAAGAATTCATCTCTTACATGCAACATAGATTTTAGTCATAATTTGTTTAGTGACAATTTTTTGTTCCATGAATATTGCTCTATTTGAAAATTGGTTCTATCTCGGAAAGAAATGCTTTAACTCTCATGAGCTTGCAATTGCGAATCTACTCTCTAAAACTCGTTACAAGTACCGGTCATAAGTGATAGAAGGTTATATTTTCAAATTCCTTGTGCATTTGCAATTCCACTCTCTATTATTATTAAAATGAATGGATTGCTTTACACTTGCATTAAACCCATGGAAGATTGATATTTTCACATTGTTATACATGTCCATCTGTCATATAAGCTTGGTTAAGGATCACAGAAAGTAGAGACAAATGCACATGGGATTGATGTGGGGTGGTGTGATTTATAATTGATTGTATTGTATGATTGTATTTTTGCTTGATTATATTAGAAATGTGTTTTGATGAGAGTAACGTGATTGAATTATAATATAATAGGCTTGGATTCATATCCTATGAATGTGAGTCAGCCCCATGAATTTGAGAAGTGATCTAAGTCATCTGCACTTCCCATTGTCACAATGCCATCACCACTTTGGAATTGAGTTGCAAGAAATACAAATCAAGCAAAGCAAATGTATGTGAAGCATTATATTAGAATGATGAGGCTTGATTCATAGTGATCAAATGACTCGCTTTTATATCAATGGCAAGCTCATGTTTCACTACTATGCCATCTCAAGCTTTGCCAACACGGTAATCTACTCTAGATGTGTTTTTAAAGTGAACTCAACCACATAGCTATACAAAATATGTCTACTAAGCTTTGAGGTAGCCAAAGGTTTGACCCACCCAAACCACAATGTGACTAATCCATATTTTTAAGATCATCAAAAGAATCACAAATGGAGAAAAGGATTACTATTTCTATGTGTAGGAGATTCAAGAATGACCACCATAGCCTTTTAAGTCCTATTGTGATGGAAGGCACCTAACAGTTACATTAGGAGCACCAAAGAGAAACCAAATATATCATCACTATATTCTCTTCTTCTTGATGGATGAATATTGAAGAGATCTCTACTTGGAGGATGGAAACCTAAATCAGATCTTCCATCATTGGTAGATATGTACCTAAACAAAGAAATCATGTTAAATGGGTTGATCACACATAATTTGCTAGTGGATGAGATTGACAAAGTTTTTGCTCTCATTAGAAAATGTTGTCCATGTTGTAGATGGTACAGAAATACATGATCAAAATAAAAGTGATAATCCTAGTTGGTATATATTACTTTTTTGTCTAACTCCTGGAAAGGTTGTTAAGGCGGCTGACCAGATCGACAAAGGATTTGCATGTGGGATAGTCAAGGTTGTTAAGTTTGTTACTTTTTTTGTTAAATATGGTTGTCGGTCATCCTCTTGCAATGTCAATGACGGATAGAGCAAAATAGATATTCTAGTATCAAGTGTGTTTGGTGATACTAAGGAGAGTAAAAGTGTGACACATGTTTCTATTGACACAAAAACTTCTTTCGTTTGGTCTCTTGGTGTCAACACTAAAGAAATAGAAGATTTCTTCACTGAGGAAGGTAGGTAATTTTGATTTTGTCTTGCTGCCAAATATTACTTGGGAAGTTAAAGATTTGGTAAATTTGTGAGTTATCATCTAAAGTGTAATTAATTTCCAATTTGAATGTAATCTATAAAATATGAATATACAGATATACTATTTTTTATGTTTAATGTTGTGCATGTTGTTAATCTCTCTATTCAGTTTTTTTCTTTTTTTCATCTTTTGGATAATTTAGCTACTGAAAATTTAAAAGTGGATTGGAGGAACTCATTTTACCTGAATTTGATAGCTCATACTTTATTCACCATTATTGTTGCAACAAGTAGGATTGTTTTTCTATTCCCTCATTCCTCATATTGCTTGTATGTGTTCCTTGCTCCTTTGAATTTAAGATACACACTTTGAATTAATCTGTCCATTGTTTTTAAAATTTTTTTTTGTGGCTCATTCATTCATGTTCACCCTATATTAATAGGTGGCTATCTGGTAATATCTCATTATTAAATTACTGAAATTGGATGTGTTTGTTCTAAGTCTCATTTGTGTAAATATTAATGTGTATGATTGTTTGTAATCTAAGTAAACAAGTATAAATCATATCTAATGAGCAAGGCTCCCACTTTGCTTGGAATTTGGGTGATATTCATATCTCAACAGTGTTATTATTAAAAATTATACTAGTTATATCTGAAAAGTCTCGAACCCAAGTCGTATCATCCTTGGATGTACGTCTCAAACCTAAGATGGTTGTTTGTAATCTAAGTATAAAACATAAATTAAATAGTTTTGAAAATTCATTGTTCCGAAAGCACTTCATTGGAGTAGTAATATGTTTGGTTTTGATGCCATTGCCATATTTTAGAATTTCTTTTTTTGATATTTCACAGCAATCTAGTGCTGTAGAATCATCAGGATGAAGAAGATTTACCATTGGCATCCATGTATAAAGTACCATCCAAATAAGTGTGCATTGCTATTTCTTTTGAAATGAAGTTTTGTTTGTAATATGCTGGTTCGAAGTCATTAATGATGAGTTATGTTTGGTAGAATGTAATTTAGAAATAATAGCTGTAAATAATATTAGATTCATTTGAAGGAAGAAATACAGTAAATGAAAGAATTGAATGATGAGATGAAATAAATTAAAAATACAATGCAAAAGCAGATGTCATGAATGTTGTGATATCTTTCTATTTGTCTTTATGTGTTTCTATCAATATTTTATGTGTATATAGTTTTCTATTTGTATAATAATCAATTTATCTATCTATCTATTTAATTATCTATTTGTTTATTTTTCTATCAGTCAATATATATTATTGGCTATCTATCTATAAGCCTATATGTCTTTTTATCTATGTGTTTAAATGTCTATCTATATATCTATATATCTTGATATCTGTCTATCAATATATTAGTCTATCTATCTAACTCTCTATTTCCTATCTTGACTATATTTCTATATATCTACCTGTATATCTATTTATCTACCTATTTATATATTTTCTATTTGTATATATATATCTATTTATATATCTGTCTATATGTCTATATATCTATTTGTTTATCAATATATCTGTCTATCAATTTATCTATGTATCTATCTATTTTTGATTATATCTGTCAATCTAACTATCTTTCTACCTTTCTATCTATTAAACTATCTATCTATTGATTTGTGTGTGTGTGTGTGTGTGTGTGTGTGTGTGTGTATCTATCTATCTATGTATCCTTCTATTTGTCTATCTAACTATTTGTCTATCTATCTATCTACCTATTTATCTACTTATTTATCTATCTATTTATCTTTGTATCTATCTATCTATCTATCTATCTGTCTATCTATCTACCTATTGATCTTCTTATTTATTTATCAATTTATCTATCTATCTATCTATCAGTCTATATGTATTTTAGTCTTTGAATCAATCAATTTATATATCTATCTATTAGTATATATATCTATCTATATATCTATCTATCTATCTCATTATCTATCTCTCCATCTAACTAACTATCTATCAATCTACCTATATGCAAATCAATCTTTTTGTCTAAATTATAGCTATATATCTATCTATCTGTCTATTTTACTTTTTATCTATCTATCTATCTATCTGTATATCTATATATATTTTTATACTATCTATGTATCTGTGTATCTATCAATAAATCAATCTTTCTATATGTGTATCTATGCATTTGTCTATCTGTCAATCTACTTTTTAAATACCGTTCTATCTGTATATCTCTCTATCAATGTATCTATCTATCAATCTATCTATTTGTATAATAGTCTATATGTCTATTTTTCTATCTATTTATTAGTCTATTTGTCTATTTATCTAACTATCTATCTATCTATCAATTTGTCTGTCTGTATGTCTATCTTTCATTCTGTCTATTTATTCTATATGTCTATATGTCTAATAATCCATTTATGTAATAATCTATGAATATATCATTCTATCAGTCTGTATGTCTATATGTCTATATGCCTATCAATCTATCTATTTATATGTCCATCCATCTATCTATCTATTTATCTATCTGTCTACTAGTCTATTTATCAAATGTCTATCTATGTATATATTATCTACTACCTATCTATTTGTCTATTTGGCTATGTATCTATTTTTCTTTTTGTATATCTATCTATTTATCTTTATCAGTTTAACTAACTATTTATCAATCTATATATATATATATTTATATATCTATCTATCTTTATATTTATATTTCTATTTGAATATATTTCCATATATATACCTATCTATATGTATGTCTTTCTGTTAGTATATCTGTCTATCTGTCTAATTATCAAACTATTTGACTTTTTAAGTGTATGTATATCTATCTCTTTATCTATCTATTTATATAACTATCTATCTATATGTCCGTTTGTGAGTCTATGTGTTTATATGTCTATCTAATTATCTATCTAATTGTCTATCTATCTATATATCTAACTATCTACCAATCTATTTGTCTATCTATCTATTTATCTATCTATCAATCTTTTTGTAGGTCTATCTATAAATTTTAGAATATATCTATGTATCTTTCTATATGTCTATCTATCAATCTATCTATTTGTCTATCTATTTGTCTATTTATCTAGCTATTTATTTGACTAAATATCTATAAGTTTAAATGCCTATTTATCTGGTTGTCTTTATGTCTATATGTCTATTTGTATATCTATTTATCTATATATCTATCTATCTATCTAACTCTCTATTTGTCTATCTTTTTATCTATCTATCTATCTATTTATGTGTCTATCTATCAATCTGTCTATTTGTCTATATGTCTATCTATTTATCTATCTTTCTGCCATTCTATATATCTATTGATTTATCTATCTATATATATCAATCTATTTGTTTATCTCTGTCAATCTATCTATTTATCGATCTATCTTTATTTTTGTATTTCTGTCTATTTATCTATTTGTTTATCTATCTATCTATATGTCTATTTATCTATCTATTTATTTGTCTATCTATTTATTTGTCTATCTATCTGTCAATCTATCTATTTATTTAACTATCTATCTGTTTAACTATCTATCTGTTTATCTGTTTATCTGTCTATCTTCTTATATGTCAATTTCTCATTTTATATATATGTCTATTTATTTATTTATCTATCTTTCTATCTATCTCAATAGTTATTTATTTTTCTATCTATTTATCTTTCTCTCACTATCTATTTCTCTTTATATTATATATATATATATATACATACATCTATTTGTATATATTTCTATATATCTACCTATCTATCTGTATGTACACTACAAAAAAAATCCCAAATAGCTAGGGAAAATTCCCTAGCTAATTGAGGGTTTTCCGTTGTTAAACGGGATATAGCGATGGATTAACGACAGAAGCTTTCCCAATCTTTAGTGCTTCTCGCTAAAAATTAGCGAGGGAAATAAATCCTAGCTAAAATTTTACCGACGATAATATCCCTAGCTAAAATATTAATTTCCCTAGCTAAATTAGTAATGGAAAATATACTAGCTAAATGGGAATTTTCAGTCGCTAAACTTATATAACGACGATAACTTTCTCAATCTAAAGTGCTTGTCACTAAAAATTAGCGATGGAAATATCTCCTAGTTAATGTTTTAGCAATGGAAATATCCCTAGCTAAAATAATAATTTCCCTATCTTAATTAGCAAGGGAATTTTATTTTTTTATTTTTCAAAATATTTATATTTTTATATTAAATTGAATTAAAACTGAAACTATACATAATAATTTATGATTAACAAAAAATAAAATCATTTAATTAATTATTCTAATTTAATAATTTACATAATTCAAACAAAAACATAACAAAATTGTATTTCATTTTATTCATCAATGTATCTACCTACATTACATAATATATAATCTATCCATCCATTGACGTTAATTTCTTTCTCTCTGCTCATCTGATCACCATCTTTCTACTGCGACAAAACTGTCCAGGTCATGATTCTTCTGTCTAGTGAAAAATCCCTTCACTTATACAATCTTCATATGGGGAACAATGCAGTACCATATCTGTACAAAATTTAATGTAGTCATTAAAATCAAAATAAATAAATAAATAAAGGTATGTTTAGATAAATATATAATACTGCAGTATATATGTACATATATACTACAATCTATATGTACATATATACTAGCATTTCTCACATTACATATATTACTATAGTATATCTACATATATACTACAGTATTATATATACATATATACTAAGTACATATATATTCGGTATATACGTACATTTAATACTATAGAATTATATGTACGTATATATTGAGTATACAGATACATATATACTGTAATATATATGTGCGTATATACTGAGTATATATGTGCGTATATACCAAGTATACGTATATATATACCGAGTATGTACTTACGTATATAAAGAGTAAATAGTACTTATATACAGAGTATATAGTATGTATACCAAGTATATAATACGTATATACCGAGTATATGCGTACATATATACCTAGTATATATGAACATATATACTATGTATATATGCACGTATATAGTGAGTAAATATGCAATTATATACTGAGTTTATATGCACATATATACTGAGTATAAATGTACGTATATACTGAGTAATTAAGTACATATATTACTACAGTATTATTTGTACATATACTATAGTATAGACGTGCGTATATACTGAGTATATACATGCATATATACTGAGTTTATACATACGTATATACCGAGTTTATAGTACGTATATACCGAATATATGTGTACATATATACTGAGTTTATATGCACGTATATACCGAGTTTATATGTACGTATATACCAAGTTTATATGTACGTATATACCAAGTACATATGAGCGTATATACTAAGTATATATGCATGTATATACTGAGCTTATATGCACCTATATACTAAATATATTTGTATGTATATACTGAGTATATATGTACATATAATACTGTAGTATATATGTACTCGGTATATACCTACATATATACTAAGTATATATGCACTATAACCATAGTATATATGTACTTATATACTACAGTATTATATGTACATATATATAATCACATAGCTTCATATGACACAAAATTGTGACAAATTCGTATAATCCCATTTATACTTCACAAAGATGGCACAAAACTTCACTAACAACATAAATAAGAAATACGAAAATTATTTAAATTTTGGAAAATATCTCTGAAAACACTTAGAGAAAAACCTAGAAGATGAGCCATGAGCCAGGCTTAGAGCACAAAGTTAACATCTTGCCTACTCGCAACCAAAACTTTCTCTCGGTCCCAAGGCTTATAAGGGTGTTGCTCTTCCCAACCATGATTAAGCTGACAAGCTAATAAAAGTACTAGCAGATGAAATAGAGACTGATCATCTGTAGCAGTAACCCTGAACAAATCAATAAGAAACTTGAACATAAAAAAAATGGAGCACTCCACCATGCTAATGAGCAACACAAAATGATGAAAAAATTATTTGAATAATATTTTTGAATAACTGCAATCTAAGCAACCCTTATCTTACATAGTTAACACAAAAACATGACAAAATTTTATTACATCTTATTCATCAATGTATCTACCAACTACTACAAGAAAAATCTCATATAGCTAGTGACAATTCCCTAGCTATATGAGAAATTTCCGTCGCTAAATGGTAAATAGCGATGGAATACCAATGGATCGTGTCCCTTGCTAAAGTGCTTCTTGCTAAATTTTAGCAATGGAATTTTCCATAGCTAAAAAATTAGCAACGAAAATTTCCCTTGATAAAAAAGAAAAATTCTTTGCTAAAATAGAAATATAAATGAAATATTTCGTCGCTAAACAAAAATAACGATGCCTGAATCCCTAGCTAAAGTCCCTAGCATTAGAAAATATCTGTCGCTAATTTTAATAGTTCCCTAGCAAAATAGCTAGGAAAAATTTCTTCTCTAAATTAGCGAGGGATTTTTCCCTCGCTAATTTAGCTAGAAAATTTCCCTAGATATTTAATTTCAAAAATATTTACAGAATTTAAAAAATTTTAAAATTTTTTAATTAAATAATTTATTATTTTTAAATCATATTGAATAAAAATTGAAATTATATTTAATTTATAATAAACAAAAAAAAATCATTTAATATCTTATTCAAATTCAATATTTTACATAATTGAAACAAATAAATAACAATCTTTTATTTTTATTCATCAATGTATCTGCCGACATTGCATGAAGTATAATATATCCATACATTGATGTTGTTTTCTCTCCCTCTGCTCCTCCGATCATCATTTTTCTAATACGACAAAGCTATCGGAGTCACGACAGGTAATGTCTAGTGAAAATCCCATCACTTATAGAAGCTTTGTATGAAGAACAATGCGGTATCATATCCGTAAGAAAATTAAACTACTCTATCATATGTTTTGATACATATATAATTCTACAGTATATATGTAAATATATACTAGTAATTCACTCGTACATATATTACTACAGTATATATACATATAAACAACAGTATTAAGTATACATATAAACTGAGCACAAATATACTCAGAATATATGTACATAAAATACTGCAATATTATGTGTACGTATGTAGCTCATTTGGTGTTGTTGCTTCTGCTCTCGTTGCCGCTCCTACCCCTGCTGCCATTGCCGTTATCACTGTCGCTCCTGCCACTACTGCCATTGTAGTATTATGCGTACATATATACCGAGTACATATAAACTCAGTATATATGTACATAAAATAATGCAAAATTATATGTACATATATATGGACTATATACGTACGTATATACCACATTTTTTGTCGTTCCTACTGCTCCCATTGTCGCTGCAGCCCCTGTTGCTGCTGCCACTGCCGTTGTGGCTGCTGCCAGTGCTGCCATCACTGCTGGTGCAGCCACCACTGCGGCTACTACCGATGCTGCCTCCACTGTCGCCGTTGCCGTTGCTGCTGCTGTATCCAGTGCTGCCACCGATGCCGATGCCACCACTAATGCTGCCACTGCCTCCGCTGCCTCGCCTGCCTCTGTTGCCTCCACCGCTGATGCAGCTATCACTACTGATAATAGGCTTTTACATACCTATAATAGACTAAAATTCAACCCAAAAAATTTGGAGAAACACAAACATATTCACATATATATATAAATAGTTAATTTAGACTTGATAAACACAAATTAAAATTGATTGTCATAAAGTTTAAACAAAAATTTAATTAAATAATTTAATATTTTTAAATTAAATTTTATAAAAACAGAAACTATAAATAAAACTTTTATATTAAACAAAAAAAATTCATTTAATAACTTATTCTAATACAATATTTTAAATAATTAAAACAAAAAAAAATAACAAAAAATATGTTACATCTTATTAATCAATGTACCCACTAACTGTGCATAAAGTATAATCAATCCATGCATTGACATTGATTTCTCTCCCTCTGCTCCTCCGATTACCAACTTTCTGCTATGAAAAAAGCTGACCGAGTCACAGTTCATCATGTCTGTTGAAAAATCCCTTCACTTATACGAGCTTCGCATGGGAAACAATGCGGAACCATATTTGCAAGAAATTTAAACCACTCAATCAAATCAAAATAAATAAAAAAAATTATAATTTGATAAATATATATTACTGCAGTAAATATGTACATATATACTAACATTTCGCTCGTACATATATTACTATAGTATATGTACATATAAACTGCAATAATATGCATACATATATACTGAGTACATATATACTCATTATATATGTACATAAAATACTACAGTATTATATGTACATAAATACTGATTATATACATATGTATATACTACATTTGTTATCATTGTTGCTGCTCCAGCCATCACTGATGTTGCTACTGCCCCTGCCACTGCCGCCGCTGCTCCTGTTGCTGATGGTGCTGATGGTGCTACCAGTGCTACCGGTGCTACTGCCACTGTAGATGGTGCTACCATAGCTGCCAGCTCTGCCGCTCTACCGGTGCTGCAGGTGCTGCTGTCGGTGCTGCTATCGGTGCCGCCACTGCCCGCTGCCGCCGCTACCGGTGCTGCCACCACTGCCATTGCTGTCGGTGCCTCCACTACCGCTGCTTACAAAATAAAATCCAACATTATTTATGTTTTTATATAAAATTATATGCAAGATATAATGCACCTTATTTTATATATCTCACTTTAGGAAAATCTTGCGATGTAGGCTCTTTAAAAACTACACTGGAATTTTAAAAATAAAGAATAAAATTAATGATAAGAATAAAACTTAATTTGTTGAGTGGACTCATATAAACAATACAACAATAAATTAGGGGATAAAATTATTAATATTCAACATTTTTCTTATTGATTATTTTTTGACCATCAATTTATCCTTAAGTATTAGGTCTCATCTCACTAGGCAATAAATCTCAAAAATAACATCATTAAAAAACACATAAAAAATTCAAGTTTAACAAAAACTATAATAATTCAAAATAAAAGTTAATACTTGATATTTTATTCTTGGCCTAGAATAATAATTTTCATCATAGTTTGTATACAAAAGCACGCAAAGCCAAGATTATTAAATATGCAACAAAACATAAACTTCACCTCACTAAATCTAATAAAAATTTCAAAATAAAATATATTCCTGCAAAAAGAATACAAAAATAACTAATCTTTATTAAATTATATATAGACCTACAATATAAGTATGATGATAACGACCATTCCTAGCACATGAGGATCCTAATTGACACAGGATCTAAGAGAGTTTGATATCTCGAACTCAAGGCCTATTATCTTTGGAGAAAGATATTTACCATCACACCAAGTCACAACTTGTAATATAAGGACAAATGATATTGACTTGTATTGTAACTACAATATAAGAGAAATCCAAGCCTATAAATTAAAAATAAAAGACTATGAGCAGTTCATACAGGTTAGGTGATTCCATAGAATTAAAATCAATTGAATCTGCTACAGACTTCCATGCAGAACCGGGCACGACTATGGCTCTTTCAAACTTGAGCTTCAATACTACCTTCTTACACTCTTCAAACTTCTAGGCGGCATCTCAATCTGTTGGGCAAATTTTTTTAACCTGATTAATGTTCATCATAGAAGTTATGATGAAAGAGACCCATGGTGTTCATTATCATTAAATATGTTAATTGAAACAGCTTCAAACATGGTATTGATTAAAGATGAATGAAGTTTGTGAACCAAGCTTATTGATATGATTTGAACTTGCTGAAAGTCCTTCAATGCTTTTTTTTTTGATTCCCCATGGCAAGATATGCAGCACCTCGTTTGTAATAACCCTGTAATTTCGGTCAAATGTTAGGAGGAAGAAGAAGAAAAGTATACACAGCAGACTCATGATGCATTATGTGCCTTGGAATAGTAAGGATCACAATTGATAGCCTTGGAAACATCCTCTACAGCACACCCATTTTCTTCCAGTTTGGCATGGGCAATTGCACGATTGGCCCAATACACAACATTCTGTTCATGTAAATTGATAGCTTGTGTGTATAGTTCTATAGGACGTGCAAACCTATTGGCTGAAAAAAAAAAGATGACAAACATACTTATCAATGTCAATATTGATCGAAATGACAAATCTAACTAATATTAAAATTGATGAGACTATATGATTAGCCATCATAAAAATAAGTGTTAGCAATAGCAACCTTACATACATATTATATTAGATCTTACTTCTAATGAAATGACAATCAATTTTAATATGCTTATGTTCTCGTTATATATCAAATTTGAATGCGTAGTTATTTGATTATCATAGTCAAACATAGAAACTTTATCTATTTGATGCAATATATGAATATCAACTCTCATATAACAATGACTATGACTAAGCATTTCACCTCTATATTCTCAATTTAAAATCAATATCTATCGCAATTCCTTGAGGAGTATTTTTTAGGCATCAAACTGACTCATATGGCAATGTGCCGCATGAATCTTTGCATGCATGAGATTTTGTGTTATGAAATTCTCTGATAAATACATGGAATAGAATTATTAAATTATCTTACATCTTCTAATTCATAAAATAACAATAAAATTCAATTTTTATTTACTAGTAATAGTAAAAACCAAATTTTTACTTCCAAATGATGAACACATGAGCTCAATTAAACTCGAACTCAAAATATTAACAACATGACTCGAGCTCAATTGAACTTGAACTCTACTCGAGCTCAATTGAACTCGAACTTGACTTGTATCATTAGCAGCCCTAATTATTAGTATGAACTACTACTACAAAATAATAAATTATTATACGTACTATGCTATATATGGTTGATAATGTTAATAACACAAAAGAAAAAACATATTGATGACGATGATACTCATCCTATTACAACAATATTCAATAACTAAAAAAATCACACCCATGATTGATATTTATTGATATTCTAAATCAATGAAAAAAAATGCATCATATCATCACCAAATTAACATCATAGATAGAAAAAAAAATATCAAATAATTATGATCATATAGAGGTGTCAAACGGGCCGGGCCGGCCCGGCCCGGCACGATAAAAAAACGTGCCCGGGCCCGTGCCGTGCCCGGGCGAACAAACCACGTGCCGTGCCGTGCCTTGGCACGGCACGCCGGCACGCGTGCCTGCGTCGTGAGTCGCGACTCGTGACCCAACCGGGCCCCGCCCCCGGTAAAAAGACCGCGGGTCGGGTCCAAACAGACCCGCCCCGCCCCGCCTGCCCTGCCTTGCCGTGCGCCCGTGCCCGAGCGGGCCGGCACGGCACGGCACGGCCTTGCCGTGCCCGAATTTAAAAAACCGTGCCGTGCCCGGCACGGCACGGTAGCACGGCTGGGCACGTGAAAAACGGGCCGTGCCGTGCTGGGCCGGCCCGTTTGACACCTGTATGATCATAGTTGTTAGAAACTTGTTATACAAGAAATGATACAATAATACAACATATATTTTTTAATGAAAATTAATAAGTTTCACAATTTATATCTTATTTTAAAACATATCTTACAATACAAATACCAAACATGATATGACATGTGATACTATGATAGAATAATACATACATTCTCAACTATTTTCTATAATAAAAAAAACAATTTAATTTTTCTTATTAAAGAATTTATTATATTATTTATTCAAATACACAAAAGAATTAAAAAATAATCATAAAAAAATAAGCAAAATAATCTTATACAAAAGGTTACATTTTTATTATCATATACTATAATTCATACTTTTAATATACATTTATACAAATATATTTTTTTAAATATTTTTTACAACATGAAAAAACTTATGTTACATGATACGATATAATACATAATACTGAAAAAATAGAAAAATGATATACGATATATTTTATGAGCTAACAACTATGATTATAATGCAGGGAAAGAAATTATAGAGAAGAAAAGCAACAAATATACTTCATACACACACACACACACACACACACAAAACTTGCATAGTATTTGAGAGGAGAATGTAAGGGCTAGTGAATAAAACTAAAAAAACGAAAAAGAAAAGCTTCAATGTGAGCAAGCTAGGATTGAGTTTCTGAAGATAATGAAAGTTGGCTAAGTGATACTAGAGTGAAGCTAAGAAATAACAACATAAAAGAAATAGTTTAGCTAGTCATCTGTAAACATGATTTCTCTAATGAAGAAAAATACATAGATAAAAGAGAAACACATAAGCCGCTTTAATTCGATCAGGATTATGGTTGAGTTTCATAGTAACTAATGCCCAAGTAATAAACGTGCCCAAGTGCATTGAGATAGAATTACTAAAAAAAGTCTTCAATAATCAACATAGCAAAAAGCTATATTTTTCTTTATTATTAAGATAAGGCATTAGCCTTAAATATCCTATGATATCTATATACATATCTTCCCTTGAATAAGAAAATTCTGATATGCCACTTTACCTTTTATCGTTTAAAAAAAGTCATATCCCCTCATTTTTAACACTGTGGTAGACTAATCGGACCCCAATGAGATAGAATTCTTAAGGATGCCTTGCTTTCCATGCCATGTGCTTCCTCTAATGCCAGATATGGGTCTACCCTATATTAAAAAGCCAAGCACATTCTTAAACAAGCTAATTAAGAGAAGTAAAGGGTGCTCGTTGATAAAACTAGTTTAAATGAGAAGGGTGACAATAATTTCATGAATTCTTGCTTGGGTGCTCATAGATATTAAGAGCTCTACGATCTTAAGTAGATTTTTTGTTTGTTTATGTTAAGTGGTGTGGTGCTGAAAGCTTAATCGATTTATTTTGAACGTAGGACATCCTTAAGAATGCCCTAACTTTTATTTGCAAGGGTGGAGAGCAATCGAGAACAAGGATGATAGGTGGAACATTGATCCAACGGTTGAGCCTAATGTGATTGAGACAAATAAGCTCATTTTCTTAAAAGGTTGTTTAACTAGTTGAAATAACACAGAGAGTTGCCCCACATATTTATTTTCATATTTGAATGTCAAATGAAAGATGCAAGATGACAAATCAAAAATAAAATAAAATTGAAGAGGAACTAGAAGCCTTAAGCACTAGGCTTGACCAATTCCTTTTTCTCTTTGAAACATAGGTGGAGAAAGGGGAAGGATAAAAATTTGTTTACCCGATTGGACTATTCCCATATTATAAAATCTTCTTCTTTAAATGATCCTTAAAGGGAAGTTAGAATACTTCGTCTATTGTATTTTGTACATATATATATATATATATATATATATAACCTATGGGCTAGCTGGCTTTTTGTTTTGAAGAATGAAAGCTTAGTTAGGATAACGAAGACAAAGCCTTCCAACATAAGTTATTAAAACATTATTCGTAATTACCATCAACAACAAAGCGTGGCTTATTGCCCTAGGGCCCTTAGGGCTCTTTTAATTAATTGGCCTTGTATATAGTATCTCAACTTATATAAGAGAAAGTTTGATCAAAAAAATATCTACAGAGCCTTTGTATATATGCTATCATTAAAGGTGAATACAATTTTAAGAAGAATACTAAAATAGTCCTACAATGCAAACTTGCCACCTAAGGACCAAGTCCATCACATCATACCACCAACATCCAATCTATATTACGAAATAACTATTTATATGTAGAATGAATTTATTATTGTAATTACAATTATTGGGCTATTTTAGGTTGATTGTCATTGAATAAGAGTTGGTGAGAGAAGTTATGATGAAAAATACTATGAGAAATCAAGATCCTTTAACAATGTCATTATTATGCAAAATCAAGACCCTTTTTATATTGTCCAAAGCCATGGAAAATCAAAACTCTTATCAATGTGTACAAATAGTCGAGGTAATCTTCCTCACGATACACCCACAGAATTATCAAAATTATTTCAACAACATAAATAACTAAAGTAAAAATCAATGAGATTATTAGAGTGGCATTATCTAGTAAATAAGACTTCAAATGACATGATAGATTTCACTCAAAATGAAAACATAATTAATGGTCATCAAAACTAATATGATTGTGTTTTAACTCCTTGTTGATTTTTTATCTAGCGAAAACCTTCTACTAGATAAAACATTCAATTAGTAATGGGTGTAACAAAGTTCAATTGGATAACTTTCTAACAAGATCCAAATCTGCATTAATGGTAATTCACATATTGTGGTTATTTAAAGCATCTACTCCTTGAATTGGAGAATGAAAAATGGCAGCACCAGATGATGATATCCATGCGATGTCTATTTACATTGGGTAATTAGGTAACATAGAATCAACTATGGATAGCATCAGGCATGATGACAAACCCTACGGGTTTGGGCTCATACTTTCATGTAAGTAGACATCAAATACACAAGTTCTAGTTGTAGAATAATATTAGCTAAATAAACAAAACCAATCAACAGAAATTATAATCAATTCTTAGAAGAATATGGAAAACTATATAAATACATATAATAACTATTTAAAATAAAAAGGAAAAATTATTAGAATGTAGAGAGATGTTTTATCACTAATTTTCTTTAGATAATTTTACTGAAATAGGATGAATGCTTTTATTAAAATGCAACTTTTGATTAGAACCAAGCTTTTTGATTGGGGTGAAATGACAAATTTGATCATTTTAATTATTAAGTATCTTTGTTTAAATTTTTTTTTGCTTAACTTTGTTAAAGGTGTGATCCATTATTTTATAAGGTATGAATATTAAAATGAGATATTTGATTTTCTTTGAGAAATGCATAATTAGTTTTTCTAAAATATATTAGAAATCCATGAATTAATGAAAAATAAAATAAATCCTATTTTGGTGCACTATTTAAAGCTAAATTAAAGCATTATATATATATTTATTTATTTATTTATTTATATGTATGCATAAGCATATATATATATATACATATAAATATATGCATCTATAAATAAAAATATATAAACAAGTATATACACACACACACACATACATATAAATTTGTACATATTGATTTATATCTATATGTTATCAAAATTGTTTTTTTATATAGTTTATGTAGGCCTATATATTTATATATTATATAACATCATTATATACAAATGTATATATATAACATATGTTGATATATATATATATATATAGTATATAATTAATATATATATATATACATATACATATAACTTATGTTTTATATATATGTAACATATGCATATATATATATATATATATAATGTGGGTATATATATATATATTAATGAATATATACATATGTATACATATAATGCTTATATATAACATATGTTTATAAATATTTATTTATATATGTAATCATATGCATTAGATTTATCATTTTCAAAGACCATAACAAGAATTTTTTATATGTTCACTTTTTTAATGCTTCATTGAGACTTGCAATCACTTATGGGTTTACCATCATCTTCTTATCTCACTTCAATGTTTAAAGTGATTCAATTTTTTTGGCTTGTTCTTTAAACTTAGCCACTTGAATCCTAAATATCCATAGTTTATAAGAGTTTAAAACATTTTTGATTTTTTATGGTGATATGTTTGGTATGTTTCAGAACATTATTTGAGCTTAGAAGAGGTTGAAAGTACAATCAAAACTATAAAGTATTAAAATCATTATGAAAATGAAGTTTTATGTACTTGCATAAATTCGTTAAATATCACAAACTTAGTTTATACAATAAGCCGAAGGGATTACTCATTGAATAAATCTTGTCCCATGAAATTCAAAAGGACTTATGAACTTTTACAGTTTGCATCTATGGGAAGATAACTTTCAATTATTGGAGCTGATATAAATTGCCAAGACAAAAGGCTATGATAGTTATTGGAGTTGAGAAATTTTAAATTTATACTAAATACTAAAAGCAATCCAATTACCTAATCCTCCCTCTATTTTTTGAGCTTTTAGATTTTTTCTTTTAGTCAATTGATTGTCAATAAGAATTATAATAGTATTATAAAATTAAAGAAAAAACTAGTATTGATATTTTTTTTTCATTTATTGGATTTGAGTTTCTGTTCATGAATAATGTTTTTGTGTTTTTGTTCATAAGCTTTCTTCTTCTCTTCTTTCTTGTATGCTTCTATTTGTTTTCATAATGATTTGTTTGTGTAAAAATATATCCTTCTTTTTATAAGTCCTCATTTGTGCTTCTATTCATTTTTGACTTCTAATATTCTTCTTTAATATGTCTTTGTACTTCTGTAATAATATCATTAGTATTTTATTTTTCTCTATAACTCATTTTTGAAAACATTTCTATAACTACTCCTTTTGTTTTAATTATATCCAGGCATACCAAACACACACACACACTCACTCACTCATATATATATATATATGTGTGTGTGTGTGTGTGTGTGTGTGTGTGTGTGTGTGTGTGCGTGTGTGTGTGTGTGTGTGCATTAATATGTGCATTCACATTTAGTTACATATATAGTATACATATAAACATACATATGTATGTATATATTCATATATAAAAATATATTCACATATATCACACACACACACACACACACATATATATATGAAACATACACATATGTAAGTATGTATTTATTGATGTATTTATACAAACATACACATATACACAACCATATATATACATTATATAAATAAATAAATATATATATATATATATGTGTGTGTGTGTGTGTGTGTGTGTGTGTGTGTGCATTAATATGTGCATACACATTTAGTTACATATATAGTATACATACAAACATACATATGTATGTATATATTTATATATAAAAATATATTCACATATATCACACACACACACACACACACACACACACACACACATATATATATATATATATATATATATATGAAACATACACATATGTAAGTATGTATTTATTTATGCATTTATACAAACATACACATATACACAACCATATATAAACATTATATATATATATATATGTATGTATCTATACTTATATACATACATACATATATATATATAAGATATATATGCTTAACAAATATCATTGTTTTAGATTTTCCTTTAAATGATATTTAAGTCAATACAAGCTGGCTTTAATCTTCTATATGAATAATTTCTTATTTACCCAAAAAATATTCAAATAAAGTTAATTTTTTAAATAAAATAAATAGTACTAAAGTATGATTTTATTAATATATATATTTTTTAAAATACATAAAATTAAATAGTAAAAGAACTAAAATTACCCGGAATTTTTTTGAAATCAATAAACCCTAAAAATTTAAATAGTAAAAGAACAAAGATTACACTGAAATTTTTTGTTTCATTAATAGTGTAGAGTTAAAATAATGTAGGTGAAATGAAAATAAAAGCTAAAATAAGCAAAATTGGGAGAAAATAAAAAAAAACTAATACTCGAATATTCTATAAAAACAAAAACTGCTAGTGGTAATCAAATTGAGAGAGGAGGAGATATGTATATAGCATTCGAAGGAGAAGAACAATGAAATTATTACCTGGTAATGAAGATGAGATAGATTTCTAGGTTGCTCCCATGTGTTTCGGCTCTCCTTCATCGTTAGAGAGAGAAAATTTTTTAGCATTTTTTTCTATGATACCTTATATCTATACTATACTGTTATAAAATAAAAACAAAAAAATAACATTAAAATAAATTTATAAAAAATAATAGAAATAGATTTTTATTTAATCATAAATGATATTATTTAATAAATAAATAAAATAATATTATATAATAATAAAGTATTCACTCACACACACATACATATATATTATATGGTTATAAATTTATAAGAATTCAATTTATTTTTTATTAATATAATATGAAATAATTATAAAAGCATATAATTTGAATCTTATAATCATTATAAATTTTAATGTTTGAAGTGTTTATTTAATAACCACACTGAAATATTAATTTTTAAAATCATCAAAATTTTTTTGATATAATTAAAAATCAATATATTAATCATAAAATGACAAATTTTTTTCTTTGAAATTTTAAGAAAATTTAATTTTTTTTATAATTCAAAAATTTCTAATCTTTTAGTCATTATTTTTTAAAAAATTCCTATAATCATAACAATATTATTTTATACTTTTATTTTTATAAATATTTACTTGTTTATTCATTTATTCATATATTTTTATAATTTTTTTAATCAAACAATTGTTTATTTTAGTTTTTTATTAGTTGTAATTTTTATTTATTTTTATTTATTAATTAAAATATTTTATAAATATTATAATTATATAATAAATTATATAATGGTTTGTAATACAAATATTTAAATATCATAAATAAATATTTCAGATAAAATTAAGTATAATATTTAAATTAAATTATAATCAAAAAATTGTTATTTTAGTCATATTTAATATAAATTTTTATTCATATTTATATATTTATTAATTTTTTTTATAATAACATATTTTAATTATTATATGAGAAAATCATGTCATTCAAGGATTACTCATCTATAGACCATAACATACCTTTAATATAGAAAAGTATATAAAATATTAAAATAAATAATGCTTAAAAAATATCATTAAAGATTAGCTACGGAAATTATAACTAACCGAAATAGTTAGGGAAAATTCCATAGCTAAATGCATATATTTTGATAAAATAAATATTTAAAGAATTATCGATTCTAATTGTATAAAAACTAATAAAAAATTAAATTTAGATAATTATTTAGTGATGGATTTAAATTTGATAGAAAAATTATGTCGCTAAATCCGTTGCTAATAATTAGCTAGAAAAATTCCGTAGCTAAATTCATTGCTAAATCAAGAATTTAATTAGCAAGTGAAAATCCATCGCTAAATATGTCGCTAAATCGAGTATTTAATTTGTAAGGGCAAATTTGTCGCTAAATTGAGGATTTAATTAGCAAGGAAAAATCCGTCGCTAATCAAGGATTTAATTAGCAAGAGAAAAGCTGTCGCTAAATATGTCGCTAAATCCATCGCTAAATCGAGGATTTAATTAGCAAGGAAAAATCCGTCGCTAAATCGATGATTTAATTAGCAAAGGAAAATTCATCGCTAAATCCATCGCTATATCGAGAATTTAATTAGCAAGGGAAAATCTATCGCTAAATCCCCTGCTTTTTTTAAGCCGAATTTACGAAAATCTTCCGTTACTAAATCCCATGCTTTTCTTGAATAAAATTTACAAAAATTTTCCGTCGCTAATCCCTTGCTATTTTTTATTCAAAGAAAAATCATAAATCTCTTGCTATTCCCTAGCTAATCAGTCGCAATTTAGCTAGGGATTGATCCCTATCTAAATTTTACTAACTAAAATGATTTTTTCTTGTAGTGAACAGTGCATAAAGTATAATCTATCTATGCATTGACATTGCTTTTTCTTCCACAGTACCTCCGATCACCATCTTTCTGCTATGACAAAGTTATCTGAGTAGCGGTGCGTCATGTCTAGTAAAAAATCCTTCACTTATACAAACTTCATATTGGGAACAATGAGGTACCATATTTGTATGAAATTTAAACCTGCGAATACAATCAAAAAAAATCAAATAAAAAAAGTTATGTTTTGATAAATATATAATATTACAGTATATATGTACATATAATACTATAGTATTATATGTACACATACTGCAATAATATATGTGTGTATATTTGTAAGTATATATAGCATTTGATGATGCTGCTGCTGCTGTCATCGTTGCTACTACTACAACTACTGCTGCTGCCGCCACCATTGCTACTCCTACTCCTACTGCTACTGCTGCCACTGCCACTACTATTGTTACGACCACTACTGTTGCTACTAGCGCCGCTGCTGCTACCGCTACCGCTGCTGCTGCTACTCTAGCTACTACCGTTGTTACTGCTGGTGATAATAAAAAACATGTGCCAAAACAAAATAATATAATCTCCAATTACCTTGATCTAATTCAATCACAACATGTTTTCTATCTTATAAATCTAATATGCTCTCGAAGATAAATTTTCATCATTTTTTTTTCTTTTGTGTGGCCTTGTACTTGGTCTCTTTTACAGGTTTGGTTTCATTAGGAATGAGGTACCTAGATGCATATATTTATATTATTGAACAAGATATCAAAGTGGGGGAAATAAAAATGATAATGTCGCCATCACTACCATCATTTCAGCCAACATGTTGGAGACTGCCCCATGACACCTGATGTTATTTTTTAAAGAACAAAAGTAAAAGTGTTAGTAGCATGCCATCAATATAAGCACTACGCTACCAAGACTAGGTACAAGTGAAATAAAAAAATACAAAAATTAAAATAGTGCAATAAATATAATAAATATTATATATATTCATCACCTCAAACTTCAAAGAAAATAGAAATTAAGATACTACAAATAGTTCTCAAAAAAATCTTTGCCAACAATTATGATGAGAATGGTTATTGCCTAGACCAACATGTGCCCAACCCAGAATAGCTTGGGTCTGAACTAGAAGAGCCATGAATGCCCTCGTTAGGGCCTGGCCATGGCACCTGGTCCACCTCACAAGGGCCCAGGCTCTAGACCCTGGACTCTTGTGGGCCATGTCCCCTGGACAGCGTGTGCAGGTGGCAACTGCTGAGCATGGTAGCAGTAGTATATCAATATATTACACATGACATAGATGTGTTATTTGCTATGTGTATCTATATATAAACATAATATAATTATTATGTATTACAATATACAAAATACATACATAATGTATATATAATGTACATACAATGTGTATATACACTCATATTGAATATATATATATACACATTGTATATAGATAGAAATTATTATGTAGATACATGTCTACATAATGTAAATACAAAATATATACATACATATCTAGTATATAAAAAATTTAAAATTATGAGTTAAAAAAAGTAAATAACATTAAAGAAATTCTTTAATTTATAATTATAATTAATACTTATAAAATAAGATATGGTAACATAATCTTTCAAAATAAAACAAAAACATAAAAATATTACAAATCATTAAGTCATAAAATGATAAAAATTATAAGATCAATTTCAATCTAACTGTTATGATCTATACAACTTTTTATTTTAATATA
Organism: Sapria himalayana; assembly: GCA_029783825.1. Taxonomy (NCBI): domain Eukaryota; kingdom Viridiplantae; phylum Streptophyta; class Magnoliopsida; order Malpighiales; family Rafflesiaceae; genus Sapria; species Sapria himalayana. The sequence goes on from JAREIK010008918.1 coordinate 54,641, forward strand.
TACATTTTCATATGTATTTTGTTGTAATGTAAGAATTTGATCCTGAAGATTCATCTATGTATTATCTTAATCTTTCTATCATAACAAATTTTCAATAATATTGATTGCAATTTGATTTTCCTATCTAAATAATATTCACAATCATAAATACAATATACTTTAATATACACTAAAATAGTAAAGATCTGCAAATCACGAGACATTTTATATATCATGGAAAAAAGTTTATATAATTTTTACAAACTCATTGCATCTAGATTCTTCATATACTCTAAAAAAAGTAAAACAATAATTGATGTCTATGTAGTTTAACAGGTTATAAACACTCATATTCGATAGACCAACCTATCACTTACCTCTAACTTATTTGAATTAAAAAAGTTATCATCTTCAGATACTTCATAATCATAATTTCATTAAATCAAAAATACTTATTTTCTTAGTATTAAAATATATTTTTAATTAATCATAAATTTTACTTTTTTATTCTTATATCTGATTAATCCCTAATCTAAATGTAGAGAATTTTTATAGGTATACATATAGTAAGATACAATTATTTAATATTTATATGTTATTATACATATAGTATATAAGTATAAATAGTTATATATAGTTAAACATATAGTTATATATAGACATATTCATACAAGTAGTTATATGTAGGTGTACATAAATATATACAAAGTATAATCAAATATAATGATTTACATATATGTATACATATTTACAAATATAATTATATTAACTATATAGAATTTTATAAAGTTATATAAATATTTATATATTAGGTATACACATATAGTTTAGCAGCGGATATAACAGATGAATAGTTTTAGATTACTACAAACCTTGCAAAATTTTGATTTAATGCAAACCATTCTAAATTCTACTTCACTAAAAACTCTATGCCATGATTTTGCAAACCTTAATGTCATAAATATATAATACTGTAATATATATGTACATATATACTACAATATATATGTCCATATATACTGATATATATGTACATATACATATATAGTAGTATATATGTATACACTAGTATATATATATATATGTGTGTGTGTGTGTGTGTGTGTGTATGTACATATATATAGGTATATATGTACAAGTATTTATATGTACATATATACTCAGTAAATGTACATATACACTATAGTGTATATGTACATATATATGTGTATACATATACACGATAGTATATATGTACATGTATGTACACTTACACTATAGTGTATATATACAAGTATGTACATATATACTAGTAAATACTTATACATATATGCTTGTATATATGTATATGTACTTATAATATATGTACATTTACACTTAAGTGTACATGTACATATACTTAATCAAGTTCAACGTGTAAAATAACTTGGATACTCAATGGATGTTTTCATGTAGATATCAAGTGAATAACAAAGCACAAACTAGATGATAAGCAATATTAAATAGAAATGCATAATAGTCTATAGAAGTTCATAAATCATCCATGAAAGAACATAATAGCGAACCTAATATGATTACAAGTTTAAATTTTATGAACATTTTTCAGCATTCATTAGTTAAATAAGGAAAAAGAAAGTGGAATGTGATGACTATCATTCAAATCATACCTGATTTTTGAGGCTAGTTTTCATTGATCCATAGCTCCAATACCTCATTTTAAATGGCAGCAAACTCATTAGAATTGTATGATTTCATTACCAACTAATGTAGCTTTCCCCGAGTGTACCCAATGAACTGAGGGTGTAAATTGTTAAACAAATTAAAGCTTATATTACTCTCATTATTAAAGGAACATTCTGATATGATTACAAGTTTCAAATTTTATGAATATTTTATCAGCATTCATTAGTTTTATATGGAAAAAGAAAGTAATATATGATAGCTATCATCCAAATCATACCTGATTTCTGAAGCAGTTTTGCATTGATCCATAGCTCCAAGTAATTATAAGTAGTAATACATAAATGTATACAAAGTTATAAACAATATAGAGATTACATATATGTATACATAGTTACAAATATAGGTACATTTAATTATATAAAGTGTTATATAGTTATACACATATAGTTAAACATAATGTTGTATGTTGTGATACATGTATTTATAAATATAGTTACATGTGGTTATACATATAGTTACACGTGTGGTTGTACTTATATTTATACATGTAGGTATATATATTTTTTCATATAATTTTATATATTTATACATATAGCTATGTATAGGTTTATATAGTAAAATACATTTTATATACTAATATAATAAATGTGTATTTAATATAAGTTGTAAATTATATATTTAAATATAGTTATGTATAAAGCTTTTAAAGTTATATATATAATAAGATCTAATTATTTATAGTTATATGTTAGTATACATATAGTATATATTGCTATAAATATTTTTATATAGTTAAACATATAGTTTTATATAGATATATTCATACAAATAGTTATACATAAATATATAAAGTTATATAAAGTTATATACAAATATATAAATTTACATATATGTATACATAGTTATAAATATAGTTATATTTAATTATATAGTGTGTTATATAGTTATACAAATATTTTTATATAGTTATATACATATTGTTAAACATAGTGTTGTATGTTGTTACACATGTAATTATAAATATAGGTATATGTTGTTATACATATAGTTACATATATAATTAAACTATATTTATACATGTAGGTATATATATATATTTTTATAATTTTATATATGTATACATATAGTTATCTATAGGTATATATATATGGTAAAATAGATTTTTATATAATAATATATAAAAATGTATATTAATATATGTTGTTAATTATATTTTTAAATATAGTTATGTATATATTTTATAGTTATACATATAGTCAAAGATAATTATTTATAGTCATATGTTCTTATACCTTCGGGATCCAATGGCAAAATGACAAAACAGAAAACAAACAAGCTCGGTTTACAACAAATCAGAGCTATTTTAGAACAAAACTCAAGCAAAGTAGGCAAAGATTAGATCCACATCCAGATATGTCAACAAAGTTTGTCTCATCCTGCTAAAATTATTTATGACTTGCTGTCAATGTAATTGGAAAGCCAATCACGACCCTCATAGAGTCCCTCGCCATAGGTACCACAGGTGCTCTAAATGTACCAATCTCAATGGCAAAAAGAGTGAATTCCTAGCTTGTCAGTAATTTTAGCAGCATTCATCGCATTAGGAAGATCTTGCTTATTGGCAAACATCAGCAAAATTGCATCTCTAAGCTTTTCCTCATTTAGCATCCTATGCAACTCATCTCTGGCTTTAACAACACAATCTCTGTGATTACTGTCCACCACAAATATGAGACCTTAGGTATTTTGGAAGTAATCCCTCCAGAAAGGGTGAATATTGACTTGTCCCCCAACATCCCACATAGTGAAATTGATGTTTTGTTTTCAACTATCTCTACATTGAAGACAATAGTAGGAATTATGGTGATAATTTCACTAAACTTCAACTTATACAGAATGGTTGTATTACCGACAGCATCAAGACCTTGCATCAAAATCCTAATCTCCTTGTTTGCAAATAGCCTGCTAAACAACTTTGTGAACGTCAACCCCATTTCTTCCACTAAATCTGAATCCATTTGTCATATGATAGTAAAGAGATCTGATGAGAAAGAAATAGAATCAATAGACCTCAAGAGATGGTCACCAGAGAGGGAGGTCAATCTCTATATGTTCTTATACCTATATAATATATAATAAAAAATAAAGTTATATATAGTTAAACATATAATTATATATAGATATATTCATACAAGTAGGTATAGTAGTTATACTTAAATATATACAAAGTTATAAATAAATAGATTTAATTATATGAATACATATATGTTTACATAGATACAAATATAGTTATATTTAATTATATACAGTATTACATAGTTATACAAATATTTATATATAGTTATACACATATAGCTATAAATATGTATTTAGTTAAAGATATAGTTATATATAACATTTTGTTACACATATAGTAAAATACAATTATATATAGTTATATATTATTATACATATGATATATTTTGTTAAAAATATAGTTATATAGAATTACACATATTGTTATAAAATATTATAAAGTTAAAAAAATTGTTATATATAGTTATTAATATAGTTATAAAAATAGTTTACATAGTTACTAATATAGTTAAATATATTATGAATAGTTTTAAATAAAGTATATAAATATTTATAAATAGTTATCATATACTATTATAACAACACACTCTCAAATGCCCAATTGAATTACACCATTATAGAAAAAGAACTTGTATCAACAATTTTTCTTTTGGCAAGTTAATATCATAATTAGTGGGAACCAAAGTCGTGCAATATGCTAAATATTCTATAATCAAATATCTCATAGAAAAGAAAGATGTCATGCCTAGATTGATTTGATGAATTTACTATTGCAATAGTTTGAACTAGAGATATTAGGTAAGAAATGTATATATAATCAAATTTGTAAATAGCTTATCAAGGCTAGAAAAAGTAGATAAAATAGTTGTTGAAGAAGATATTAGATAGATTTTTTTTGAACAAATTAGTGTACCGAATGAAAAAGTAACTCCATGGTATGTAGTATTGAATTGACATTATCATTGCAAGTAGTACTCTGATCAAATTTTGAGGCAAAGTGATATAGATGGGAGATTAGTAGTATCTTGCAATAATATAACTTTTTGCTCATGTTCTCACGAATTTGTAGAACATGTTAATATTTATGTGCTCCAGTATTTTCTTCTCAAAATTAATGTTGATATTTACATATATATATATATATATATATATGTGCATAAATATATATGTGCATATACACTACCTTACACACAGATGCATTTATACATCTATATACATTACTATACATTATATATCAGCATACATATTATTATACTTTTTATATATTCTCACATGTATCTACATTTTCAAAGTAGTGTGTATATACTTGTATGCATGCATATACTACTATACGCCCACACAAACACACACATATACCTATATACGTAATGTATTTTTAAAGTTACACATGAAACTATTATATATATATGTGTGTGTGTGTGTGTAAATGTATTTAAATATTTTTGATTATGAAAATTTAATTGAAATAAAATATTATATATTATAAACAATTTATAAAATATTGTAAATTCTATATATTTAAAACAAATATGTGTGTGTGAGTGTGTGTGTGTGCATGTGTCTATGCATGTGTGTGTGTGTGTGTGTGTGTGTGTGTGTGTGTGTGTGTGAAGAATATTCATTTGTAAAATTAATTTATGAATTAAATATATGAGCTTCTATTTTATACAAATAGTTGTTTTTTTATTATTTATATTAAAATAACTATCATTATACTCATATAAATAAATGAAGTTGGCATATTTGTAAATTATTTTGTTTTTACAAGTATGTTAAAATGAAAATATAGTTCATAAATAGATAATATTGTTTTGTTTTTCTATATGATTTTTTTATTAAAATATTAATGTATATGATAAATTTATACCTATTATTTATTGGTATTAATAAATTTTTAGAAACTTAATATTCAAACAGATATAATGTAGTGCATATAAATACATGCTTTTAATGTTTTTTAAAAATCAATTATTTCTTTAATTATGTTCAAAGAAAATAGATTACCATATAAATATATGAGTATATTTATATACATGTAATTATTTTATTTTATTTTATTCAAAATATATAAATGACCATATAAATATATGAATTTGTTTTTTAAAAAAATTATTATAAAATTGTTTCTTTCAAATTGAATACATGACAATGATTTTTTTTTGTAATTAATAGATACATTTCAAACATTGTTTATTTATAATAAATATAACATATTGCATATTATGAGGTGCAAATTTTATTTTGTAAATAAATTTTATTTTTAAAGTTTTATCTTTGTAAATTGAAACTACATCACATAAATATATTAGATATTTTTTATTATATTTATTACACAAACATATATTTATTTGTTTTGAAATTTACAACATGAATATTAACAAATGAACATTTTATTTGAAATCAATTTTAGTTAAATGATATTAAGTGAAACAAAAAAATACAAACCCTAAACATATTAAATCATAATGATTTATGCAAACATATAAAAATACAATAAAATACATTTAAAGTTGAAAAAATTAAATTTATGTTCCAAAAATATATTGGAAAATAATAAAGATTTATACAAAATACAAAAAAACATGTATGAATAAGATGAATGATATGAATGGATATTACATTTCTGAAGCATGTAGTTATACATGTTGTAGATGTAGTTATATATAGATTTTTATGTAATTATATATATTTAGACATATGGCTATGTATAGATATTAATGCAGATAAATACACATATATATAGTAATATGTTGATATACATATTGTTAAATACATTTTTATATAGTTATATATATATATATATATATATATATATGTATATGTATATTAAATATATGTTATTATATTATATATAGTTATGTTTATGTATACTATTTTTATAGTTCTAGATATAGTAAAATATACTTATATATTTATGTGTTTTTACTCTATGGATCATCATATTTACATAATTTATTATTTTAAAATTAAATATTTGTTATATACACACTGCTCACCACAAAAACCAACACCCATTTTGTTATCAACATCGAAATCACAAGATTGTCGAGTGGAAAAAAACATGGAAATCAAGTCAGCATACCAACTGTGCACCATCAACTTCCACACAATGAGAATGCATTATATTATACATACATGAAGTATGTATACGAATCAATTTATATAAGTAATCCAAGCATACCAGGGTGATTAATGAAGAAGAATTTTGAGATAAAAAATAACAGAATCAAAACACACTCTTGCTTTAAGATAATATATGACGAATTAAGGTAGAAAATATACCTGAAATCAATGAGAAATTCTCACTTACTCTTTGATTAGGTTTTGATGCATCTGTGTTGAGAGATAGAGGTGGACTGTGGAGGACTTAGGCGCTTGTTAGAGTTGTCTCTCGAGTCTCGACAAAAAGTGACTAAATTACCAAAATATTTAAATTATTCATTATATAAACATAAAAAAAACAATAAATATATAAAATACATAAAGACTCATTTTTTTATTTATTATCAATATATTTTCAAAAATTCATGTGTTTGTAGCAAGGTACAAGTGTGAAACAAACACCTTATAATTTTTTATTATAAAATTAATTAAACAATAAATATATAAATAATTTCAAAATATATGTTTAGCCGTATAACAAAAAATCAAATAACTACAAAATGTACAAACTTATTATAAAAAGACATACATGAAAAGATGATTTTTCTTCTAGATACTTTCCTAAGAGTTATAAACTACTCTTTATGTTAAAAAATATATAAATATATATATTTATGGTTATAAATTTTTAAGAATTCATATTAATTTTTATAAAGATAATATAAAATAATTTTAAAGGCATAAAATTTCATATTATTTGATATTATTTATAATTTTTAAAATTCTAAAAATTTCTCAAAGTGAGAAAATAAAAAAAGTTATATTTATTATTTTAATAAAGGCTGGATATTAAATGCTAATAGTAAAAATATTACTCAATTGTTTAATTCTTATAAATTTTAGTAGAGGCAAACATCTATGTATTTATTTTTAAATATTAATTTATTTTCTTTAAATTTAATGAAAAAAGTTAAATTTTTATTATATTTCAAGATTTTAAATTTTGTATTACTTATTTTTTAAAAAGTTGTCTATATTCATAATATTTTTTATACTTATATTAATATTAATATTTACTAGTTTATTCATTAATTCAGATATTTTTGAAAATATTTTCTATTTAATCATACAATGAATTATTTTACCTATATATTAGTAGAAATTTTAAAGTATGTTCATTTAATTTTTAAAATATTTTTAAAATTATTATAATTATAGAATTAATTATTTAATATTACTTAAATACAATTTTTTAAGTTTCTTAATTAAAAATTTTAGAAAAATTTTTTGTTTAATTTTTTTCAAAAATTTATAATCATAAAAATAGTTATTTTAGTCCTTATAAATATACTTTTTTTGTATTTTTATATTTTTTTAAAGTATTTATTATAATGTCTTTTTATAATTTTAGGATATGAATGTGTCCCTCAAGGATTGCTCATCAATAGACCATAACATACATTTAATAAACAAAATTAAATAAAATATTAAAATAAATAATAAATTAAAAAAATAATTAATTAAAGATTGGCTAAGGAATTGTCGTCACTAAATCCATCACTAAATCCATCGTTATATTTCGGATGTAATTAGCTAGGGAAGTTCCGTTGCTAAATCCATCGCTATATTTTAATTTTTAATAACTAGGGAAATTTCATCGCTAAATCCGTCGCTATTTTCTAGATTAAATTAGCTATGGAAATCCTTCGCTAAATTAGTCACAATATTTTGGATAAAACTAGCTAGGGAAATTCTGTCGCTATATTCTGGATGTAATTAGCTAGGGAATTCCATCGCTATTTTAGTTGCTAAATCCGTCGCTAAATTTCTTGCTTTTCTTTGCGTATAATTTAAGTCACTATTCCATCACTAATCCTTCACTAATCCATTGCAAAATTTTATTTCAATACAAAATCAAAAATCCATTGCTATTCCCTAACTAATCCCTCACAATTTAGCTAGGGATTGATCCCTAGCTAAATTTTCCTATCTAAATGAACATTTTCTTGTAGTCATATTTCTGTCAGTCTATCTATTTGATTGTATTTCTATCAATCTATTTTGTGTGTCTATGTTCTCTCTATCTGTATGTCTGTTTCTCTCTCTATCTATCTATCTTTGTATCTATATATCTATCTATCTACCTATTTGTCTATTTTTAGTCTATCTAATTATCTATCTAAATCTCTATCTATCTATCTATCTATATATCAACCTATATATCTATCTATCTGTCAATCTATCTATTTGTCTATCAGTTAATTTGTATATCTATCAATATTTCTATATATCTATCTATCAATCATTTTATATGTCTATTTATCTTTTAATATGTCTATCTATCTATTTATTTATCTATCTATTTATTTATCTAGCAATCTAATTGACTATCTATTTATATGTCGATATGTCTCTCAATCTATATGTTTATTTATCTTTCTATCTTTAGGTCTATATTTCAATCAATCTATTTTGTATATCTATCTATCTATTTATCTATTTATCTATATGTATAACTATCTATTTTTCTATATGTATATCTATCTATCTTTCTATCAATTTGTGAAATCTAGAAAAAAAAGAAAAATAAATAAATAAATAATATGTTTTTTCTAGAAAATGGGCAAAATGATAACTTTATAATAAGGAAAAATAATCTAAAAATTTTAGAGCCTTAATAATAAAATAGATTTCATCATTGAATTCATCTTTGGAAATATAGCTATGGTGATAAATTTCATCAAATTCTAAAGAAGTCAAAATTTAATTATTTTTTTAATCTTATTTTATAATAATAATGAAGAGATAAAGAAAAAAAACCATGCCACTACATGAGTGGCATGGCTACCCTCATGTACAACCCTTGTGTCAAAGAAAAAAAAGCAAAAAAATAAGTTTTTTAAATTATTTTAATAAAATAGTAATAGTTATAAAAAAATAGATGGGAATCAGAAATATGGGGAGACGGGAAAAAAAGAACGTCGGTGTGAAATGCAGCACAGAAAAAAAATGATTCATTAATTTTCTTTTGGTAATATATGATTATTCCTGAGTCGGGACAGAATAGTCCAAGAACAAAGTTGCTCTATGCGACGTAGCTTCAAATTGATATCAAATTTCTAAAGTTTCTATGAAATATTCCAAAAGGTAGTGAAATTCTCCTATTAGAATTTCATTCAATTTAAGGACCATAAATGATCATGATTTATATTTAAATTCAAACTATTTATAAATTTAATTATGAATGGTTAATGGGTGAGAATTTTTGTATTTTATTTAGTAAAATATATTGCAGTGTGAATTGTATTTGGATAGTTATAAATATGCTTGGAACATGGTTTAATCATAAATGATATATTTTCATTTTATATACACGGGGACATCCCAAATAAATGGGTTGATGCATGGTATACATATAAAGGTATAATATATATCAATTATGCAAACTAAAATTGAGACAATGTCTAAACTAAGTTACATGATAATTTTCAGAGAATGTCTAATATAATTATGCAAACTCGAAGTGGGACAACGTCCAGGCAGAGTTATATGATATTCTTTGGAGAATGTCTAATACATATCATAGAATATCAAATGAAAACTTATTTTTTCAGAAGATTGTCGAATATAGTTTATAAGCCACATTTGAAAAAAAATTGTATATTATATGTTTTTATTGTACTGAGCAAATAAAAAGAAAATATGTAAGCTACATTTGAAAAAAAAATTATTTTATAACATATTTTGTTTTGTGATGGAATGAATTAGACCCCCTGTGGATTGGGGTGGCACAACATAGTATCAGAGGTTAGATATATTATTACCCACAGCTCAAAATTGGTATAAATTTCATAATGTGGTAGGAATGTTTAGATATATAAATATCTAATTACTTAGAAAAAAATTAATATATAGGTATTACCTTAGTATCAAGTTCTAGGTATAAAATTTCATAGAAGGGATCACAGCACAAAGTGGTTTTTTTATTATTTATAGATTAGTGTGTGGCATATTGATATTTTAGATTGTATTGATTATATGCATTGTGGAAAATGGAAAAAAAAGGAAGGAACACTAGGGTAATGAAACATAACCTTAGTAGTTCAAAAAAAGAATATATATTTTTAAAATGAAAAGTCTATTATTAGTTAGCATGTGCACTAATAATAGAACATGAATATGATTTTTAAATTATTATTTGACTTATGTAGATGGCAAGTAGAGAATGAGAATACAAAGGACGTCCATGAAATGATGATCAATCACTACCCATCTTTGACCAACAGACTTTCATAGAGGCTGTGGGTATCATAGTTTCTTCTATTCCACAGACTAGTGCGGCTGTAGGAAAAGAAGGGTCAAGTAATCTTTAAAGGTTCAAAGCACAGTATGCTCTAATATTTATGGGAGGAGGGGACCCAATGGTAGAAGATCATTGGTTTCGACGAGTTGAAAAAATCTTGGAAGCTATGGAGAATACTTCCAATGCAACAAAGATTCGGCTAGTAGCTTTCCAACTATAGGGTGATCTCAAGATCATGTCTATTTTAATACACCATAGATGGAGAAGATTTATTAGTATATAATACAATGTACTTTTTTGTTTTTTCATTTATGAGCAAAAGTTTTATTTGATTCTAGTGCATCACATTCATTTATTTCTACATCATTTTTGAAATAATTGGGATTAAAAGTTAAAAACTTGGACGAGCCATTGCATGTGACTTCTCTCTTGGGGAATAAGGTGAAAATTAGTCAGATATATCAAGATTGTGAGTTAGAAATCTCAAGGATTCTGCTCATTATAGACCCAGGGTCATGGACATATTAGATTTTGATATAATTCTTGACATAGACTAGTTGACAACACATCGAGTCATTCTTGATTGTGATCATAGAAAAATTATATTCTACCCACTAGATGATGCATCTGTTATTTTTCAAGGATATAACCATGATTTTGTACCCGAGACTATATGATTATAAATAACATGGATAACCGATGGGTTTGCTAGCATGTCTCACCCTAAAAGAATAGGGGACACTGAATATGGATCTGTCTCAGATATTTTGTGAATATGAGGATATTTTCCAAATAAACTAGTAGGATTACCCAAACACAAAAATGTGGACTTTTGTATTGAGTTACACCCTGGTACATCACCCATTTATACGAGTCTAATAGGATGAAACTTATCGAATTACAAGAATTTAAGGTCTAGATACAAGATTTTTTGGACAATGATTACTTTAAACCTAGTACTTCAGCTTGGGATGCTCCATTTCCATTTGCAATGAAGGATAAGACTCTTTGACTATGCATTGACTATAGACAGGAATTGAGTTACAAAAAAAATCATTATCTAATACTAAGAATTGATGATTTGTATGACCAATTAAATGGTGCACGGGTCTTTTCCAAAATAGATCATCATATCAAATATCATAGTTTAGAGTTAAAAGGCTAGCATTCCTAAGATAGTATTTAAAAAGAAGTATGAGCATTTTGAGTTTACAATAGTACCTTTCAGATTATCAAACATGCAAAAAGTATTCATGGATCACATCAATAGAATATTTCAGCCATATTTAAATCATTTTATATAATTTTTTTAGATGACATTTTGATCTATTCTTAATCCAAATGAGAGCAAGAAATCATTTACAAGTTGTTCTCCAAATTTTGAGAGAACATAAGTTGTAAGCTAAATTTGGTAAATATCATTTTTGATAGATACAAGTAACATTTTTGGGAAACATAGTATCAACTATAGATTTATATATCTATCTATCTATCGATCTATTTGTATATCTATCAATGAATCTATCTGTCTATTTATTTATCTCTTATCTATCTATCTATCTATCTATCGATCTAAATATCTATCTATATATATATATATATATATATGTGTGTGTGTGTGTGTGTGTGTGTGTGTGTGTGTGTGTGTGTGTGTGTGTGTGCCTATCTATCTATCTATATAACTATGTATCTTTCTATCTATCTATCTGTCTATGAATCTATTTATTTATCTATCTATCTATTTATCTATCTATCTATTTGTCTATCTATTTATATATCTATCTGTCTATCTATCTATCTTTATACCTATCAATCTACATGTCTATCTATTTTTCAATCAATCTATCTATTTATCTATCTGTCTATCTATCTTTCTATCTATTTATATATTTGTCTGTCTGTCTATTTGTCTATCTATCTATCTATCTTTCTATCAATCAATCTATCTATCTATCTTTCTTTCTATCAATCAATCTATCTATCTTTCTTTCTTTCTATCAATCAATCAATCAATCTATCTATCTATATATCTACATGTCTATCTATTTTTCAATCAATCGATGAATCTATTAAAATATCTATCTATATGTTTATTTGTCTCTCTATCTATTTATCTTTCAGTCTATCTATATGTCTATTTTATATCTTTCTATCTATTTATCTATCTTTCTACTTGTCTATTTATTTGACTATAGATATGTCTATCAATCTGTGTATTTATCTATATATTTATCTATTTGTCTATCTATCTATCTATCTGTCTATCTATCATCTATCAATCTGTATATAAATCTAAATATCAATCTCACTATCAATTTACCTTTCTATCAGTCTATCTATTTATCTAGATATCTATCTATCTGTTAGTCTATCTATCTACCTTTCTATCTCTCTAACTATTTATTTGTCTCTCTCTCATCTCTCTATCTAGTTATAAATCTGTATATTAAATTATTTATATTTCGATCAATCTATCTGTCTATAAGTCTATCTATCTATCAAACTATCTATTAGTCTATCTATTAGTCTATCTATCTATCTATCTATCTATATCTCTATCAATTTATCATTATAATTATCTATATATCTATCTATCTATCTATTTATCTGTCTAATTATTTGGCTATCCATCTATCTATATATTTTGTATAAATTTGATAGTATATTTTCAATCAATCAATCTATCTATCTATCTATCTATATACATGCCTATCCATCTATAAATTTCTATATATATCGATCTATCTATCTGTCTATCCATCTATAAATTTCTGTATCTATCTATATATCAATCTTAATATTAATTATCTATCAAAATGTCTATCAATCTGAATATCAATTTGCTGATCATCTATCTATATGCCTATCTAGCAATTTTTCTATCTATCTATCTATCTAAAATTAATCAATTAATGTTATTATAAACTATATCTAGCAATCTGTCTGACAATCCATCTATGAATCTATTTATCAATCTATCAATCTATTTGTCATTATATATCTCTTTCTATTTGTCTATCTATCTATATATCATGTCGTTATCTAATTATCTGTCAATCAATCTATCAATTTATCTCTAAATTATCTATGAAACTATTTATTTATTTTTAAAATCTATTTATCGGCTTATCTTCTATCATTCTATTATCTATTAATCTGTCTATTTACTATCTATCTATTATATATCTATCTTTCTACAAGTCTATATGTCTATCTATCTTTTTGTAAATCTATCTATCTTCTATACGTCTATCTATATATCTATTTTTTATCTATCTATCTATCTATATGTCTATCTATCTTTCTTATTTTTATCTATCTAGCTATCTGTCTGTCTGTCTATATATCTATCTATATATTGGTGTATATATGTATATATCTATATAATAGTATATCATTCTATCTCTCTATAATCTATTTTATTTATCTATATCTATATCTATCTGTCTATCTATCTGCCTATCTATCTATCTCTGTATCTATCTATATATCATCAATCTATCAGTTTATCTATCATTCTATCTAGCAACCTATTATCTGTTTATATATCTGTTAATCTATATGTCTATATATCTATCTATGTTAGTTATCTATCTATCTATTTATCTATCTATCATTCTATCTATCTATCTATCTATCGATCTTTCTGTCTATCTATGATTTATCTATCTATCATTCTATCTATCTATCTATCTATCTTTCGGTCTATCTATATGACTAAACTATTTTTATCTATATTCTAATATATATATATATATCTATTTATGTGTGTATCTATCTATGTAATAATCTATGTATGTATTTGGCTATCTATCTATCTATCTATTTTTATATATATATCTATCTATATATTTATTTATCTTTCTATATCTATCTATATATCTTTCGATCAATTGATCTGTCTATCTATCTGTCTATGTATGTTTCTAAACTATGTGCCTATTTATCTAGCTATCTATCTATTTATCTATATGTTTTATTTTATATATATATATATATATATATATATATATAGATATTATGATGTATGTCTATCTATCTATCTGTATAATCTATATCTATCAATCTATCTATAGATCTCTATCGATCGAAACTAATATATATATATATATATATGTCTATCTGTCTGTCTTTCTATTTGTCTATATATCTATGTATCATTCTATTTAACTAACTAACTATCTGTCTGTCTATCTAACTACTTTCTACTATTTTTACATGTCTATCTATCTATTTAGCTATCTTTCAGTTTATATATATCTCTATCTATCTATTTGCCTATATATCTATGTGTCTATCTATTTCTCTATCTATCTTTCTAATATTTGTCTATTATATATATATCAATTATCTGTCTATCTATCTTTATCTTAGTCTGTGTATCTATCTATATTTTTTTTTATATATATATCAATCATTTGTATATCTATTTGTATATATGTCCATCTATCTATCTATCTATCTATTTGTCTATCTTTCTATCTATTTATCAATCATATGATCTATCTTTCTATCTATCTATATTTCTCATCTATTTATTTGTTCTATATATCTCTATTATTGACTATCTATTT
>JAREIK010008919.1:0-28399 GCA_029783825.1 Sapria himalayana
CTTGCTACCCATTGCCCTTACACTCCTAGCCTATTATAACCTCTATTTATTAAGAGATTCACTTTATTTTAATTTTGTATGCATTTGAAATAAATTTATAATTTCCAGTAATATTGTATGCATTCTATTTATTGATGTTTGCTATGGTTTCCTCTATATTCTTTATTCCTCAACTGCATTCTTTTCTTCCATTTCCTGCCTACTTGATCCCTTTGTAATTGCCCTAGCCCTTATTTCTGCTTTACCTACCGCTTTATCCATCTGCATATAACTTTTATATTCTAACCTACCCCATACCCTTTTCCCCTCCCTTGACACATTATCAAACCTAATCCGAGAAAACCAAACAAATCAAGGCAAATAACAACATGACAACTAGATTTCCAGATTTCTATCACGTCATCTCTTCATTTTCAGAGGTCACTTTGCCTCCGTGCTGCTTTCTCTTGGACTGCACCAAGAGCAGCCATCACCAACCTCTCCCTTCCTCTCTTCTGGATTTCCCTTCCTTATCCGCATGCTCTTAATATGTTATGAAAACAAACCAAGACAAGACTATCCATAAATACAAATTCAAGCAACTTCACCATCACCGTCACATCTCTTTCTCCATGTTTTTCTTTTCTACCTGCATTGTTCGATACTGATAAACCCCACTGATACCATGAGGCTAACTAGTGCAGAATCCTTCCTTGTACACCAGTTTTCCTGTCATTCTCCGCATCATCTTTTTCTGTACCTGTGAGTGCTTTAAACCAAATAGCTAACAGGCATTAATATGCATATGTTTCAAATTTACACTAAAACCAACCGGCCATTAAATTCACCGCATCATCACTGCATCATCCTTTCCAAAGACGTTGAATGTTTATAATTTCCCCCTCATTTTAAAAGGCCTTTTTCTGTTTCTTATGTAACTTTTTTAACGTTCATATTTTAACGTATTTTTGTATTCTAATATAAGGGTATCCTATTTATCCAATTCGATGATGCCTTTAAATCTATTAGGGATATTCTTCCCATCATATTCATTAAATCCTTTCCTCATTCCTTCTTCCGCTAGTTTGTATGCCAGGGCATTTCCCTCCCTATAAACATGTTTTATATAACCCTTCAAATCTTTTATTATTTCTTTAATTTCTTCGAGCTCTCTCTCGAATCTCCACAGTTCTATTTATTATAAGCTAAATCCACCAAAATGCTTGAGTCAACTTGAACTCGAATCTTCTGAAAATTCATTTCTTTACATATTTGAAAACCTTTTATTAATGCCAGGATTTCAGCTTGCAAAGCTGAAGTGGCTATTCCCCCTATCGTGAATGCTTCACTACTCTTCCTTTTTCATCTCTTATGACGCCTCCTCCCCCTGCTGCTCCCATTTCTTTATTAAAACTATTATTTGTGTTTAGGGTTACAAACCTTGTGGAGGTTTATGCTAGGAAATGGAGTGTATAACTAGTATTTTTGGTTTGATTGTAGAAAGTCCCCATGCCCATTCCTTATTTCATCCTTTCCCATGGAGCTAATTTTTATAGGATTGCAGGCCGTTATAAATGAACATTCTCTTTTTATTTCTTCTAGTATGCTTTTGGCATTCATTTGTATGCCTTCAAACTTGCTCTTATTTCTGGCTTTCCAAATATAACATATAGCGATATGCGGAATATTTTCTCTTAGCCATTTAAGGACTTTATTTTTCGTTGGCTTTTGACTCTAGTTTTTTAGTCTACTTTTCAATGCTAGAATATTCCTTCATAATTTTGTATCAGCTTCTAATTTATTCCATACTTGTAATGCGATCATCCCTGTGGAAAATAAATGATCCGAGCTTTCAGTGTTTGCTAGGCAGCATTTACATCTGGATGCAAGCATCACTCCTTTTTTTTGAATCTGTTCATCCACCGGAATAGTGTTGGAAAGAATTTTACACATTAATATGCTCATTTTTTGCTGTGCTTCCTTCCCCCATATTCCTTTAAAGAACTATAAGAATTAGATAGATTTACTTTAAGGTAAATCTTTAAGGTAAATAAAAAGTGCTAAAGATTATTATTTAACAAAAGTGCTATCTATCCAACACTATTTAAGAAGAATAAGAAAAATAAGATTATTATTTCCAAATAAGAATTATTTACTTTAAGATTTACTTAAAAATAATAGTGCTAAATAATAATCTTTAAGATTTACCTTAAAAAGAAAAATAAGAAAAATAAGATTAAATGAACATTCTCATTTTTAAGGTAAATCTTTAGCACTTTTTATTTACCTTAAAAAGTGCTAAATATCAATCTATATGTATGTCTATCTATCTATCTATAAATTATTATGTCTATCTATCTTTTTGCCTATCTATTTGTATATCTATATGTTTATCTATAAGTCTATCTACTTGTCTTTCTATCGAACTATATATCTATCTATCTTTCTATCTATCTATTATCTCTCTATCTATCTATCTATCTGTCTATCAATATGTTTATCTATATATATATATATCAATCTACTAATCTATTTATATATCTATCTATCTTTCTCTCTAACTATCTATCTATCATTACGTCTATCAATCTCTATGTCTATCTATCTATCTCTCTATCTATTTGTCAATGAATATATTTATCAATCTATATTTCTGTCTATATATATGTATGTCTATATATATGTCTATATTTATCTATCTAATTATCTCTATATATATGTCTATATATATGTATGTATGTCTATATATATGTCTATATATATATGTATGTCTATATATATGTCTATATATCTCTCTATGTCTATATTTATCTATCTTTCTGTCTATATATATGTCTATCTAATTATCTTTTTGTCTATCTATCTATATGTATGTCTATCTATCTTTAGCACTAGATCTTTAGCACTTTTTAAGGTAAATCTTAAATTATTATGTATATGTATCAATCTATATGTATCAATCTATATGTATGTCAATCTATCTATCTATTATTATGTCTATCTTTAGAACTTTTTATTTACCTTAAAGTAAATCTTTAGCACAATTATTTTCCACGGGAATATGGGGGAAATATGAACATTCTCATTTATTTACCTTAAAAAGAATAATCTTTAGCACTTTTTAAGTAAATCTTAAAGTAAATCTTTAGCACTTTTTAAGGTAAATCTTAAAGTAAATCTATATGTATGTCTATTTATTTACCTTAAAAGTAAATCTTTAGCTAAAGATTTACTTAAAAAGTGCTAAAGATTATTATTTAGCACTTTTTAAGGTAAATCTTTAAGAAAAATAAGAAGAATGAGAAAGATAAGAAGAATAAGAAGAATAAGAAGGGAAGCGCTTTGAAGAAGAAGAAGGTCTCAACTTCTAGAGAGAGAAAATTCGAATCTAGAGAGAGAAACTGCCATTGTTCTGTGAATTGAGCTCAATTTGAAGCCAAAATGGATAGTTGTAATTTATTATTTAACAAAAAATCATTTAACTCCATAACAAAGAAGACCGCGCTTCTGTATCTGATTTTTGACGCAAAAGAAGCGTCGCCTGCAATTTTTCTTACAGAGGAGGAACTTTCGAAGCTTGCCGAGCCTTTCAAGTTTACTCTAATCGGGAAATTATCCCATGGAAAGCCAAGCTATGAAGATATTTATGCGTTTATTGCTGCGTTGAAATTGCGACAAACGGTGAAAATTGCAATATACGATGGGAAACATGTTCTCTTCCAGCTCAAGGAGGAAGATGATTTTCTGAGATTATGGATGCGAGGGCAATGGAGTGTTGCTGGTTACCCTATGCGTATGCTGAATGGTCGCCTAACTTCTCTACAGCCAAGGAACCTACACAAGCCCTGATATGGTTCTCTTTACCTAAGCTTCCGATACATTTTTTCAGTAAGCATTTTCTTCACTCCATAGCTCAATGCTTGGGCAAGCCGTGGCTGATTGATGAAGCCATAGCCTACATGATGAGGCCTAGTGTGGCCAGAATCCTTATTGAGGTCAACTGCAAAGTCTATCCTCTGGACAGAATATAGGTAGGCAGGGACCTCGGGCATGGCTTTTGGCAGAAGGTAATTCCCGAATCCTTCCCTAAATACTGTCAGAACTGCTGCAAAATGGGCCACGCAAAGGAGGATTGTCTGCTATCCAAGATAAGGAAGATGAAGAAAAGAGAATGGGTAATAAAAAGATAGGCCAAGGGTGGGGCAGAAGGAGGGATAGAGGAAGGAGAGGAGATAGAGGGGGGAGGGAATGAGATAGAAAAGGGAGGGGAAAAAACCAGTGGATGTTAGGGAGGAAGGAGAGTTTGCAAGGGAGGTAAGAATGGGAGAAGGGAGTATTGAGGAAGGAGAACCAGGAACATATAAGAGGGAGGAAATAATGAAATGGCTTGAGAAAATACCAAAAGTAGGAGGAAACTTAGGAGGGAGGAAAGAAGTAGTTCTTAGAGGGAGTAAGAGATCAGCACTCAAAATCATAGAACAACATAGCTAGGATGAGGATGATCTTTTGTCTGAAAAAGAGTTCGCAACAAAATGCTGGCCATTAACAAACAATATCAATGAAGATCATAAGCTGGACCACCATACACCGTTTGATGATTTGGGGCTGAAAAAATATTTAGAAAAAACAGCTTTGTAGGTATGCACCGAATAGCAAGGAGAAAGCATTGGAGGAAAAAGGAAATTAGAAATAAGTTTAGAAAAATTATATATTCCTAAGAAGCCAGAACAAACCCCTCCAAGCTCAAGCAAGTCATCGAGAAACATGAAAAAATATTTAAATATGAAATTTGAATCTAAATGTATTACTAGAGCTCAAACAAATATACCTAGATAAATTATTTATTTTGGAATATAAGGGGAGTTGCGAACACTCTTACGCTAAATAGAATTAGAAACCTAATAAAAATTCATAAACTTAAAATTATTGCTCTAGTCGAACCAATGGTAGATAAAAATCAAATTGAGAAGTATAAGGCAAAGATAGGTCTCCAAAAGGCATTCTCGACTAATAATAGTAAGTTATTGTTCATGTGGGAAAAAAGTATGGACCTTGAAATCATAGCAGAAAATGACCAAATAGCTAGTTTTAAAATAGGTAAACAATCGGATATAATCTTCTCAATAGTCTACGCTAGTAATTTGAAGGAAGAAAGGAAAATACTCTAGCAGGAGATGGATAAAATAGCAGTAAAGAACTCCCCATGGATAATAGGAGGGGACTTTAATGTAATTAGAAATACCTCTGAGAAAATGGGAGGCATGTCACCTGACCCATTGGCAATAGCTCAATTCAATGAGGCTATTGCAGTGGCAAGATTAATGGAGATAGAATATCTAGGATCAAATTACACATGGTGTAATGATTGGAAGAAAAGGGGAGTAATCTGGTCTAGGCTGGATCGGGTATTAGTTAACATGCACTAGCTGGAAAAAATAGGTGAAACTAAAGTCCAGCATTTAAGCAGAAGCTGTTCAGATCACAGTCCGTTACTGGTGACACTTCAAAAATGGAGGAGAACACAGTTAGGTTTCGTTTTTCAAAATATGAGGGGCAAGCATAAGGATTTTGAGGCTGTAGTAGAAAATACATGGGGAAACCCATTCTCAGGCAACCCCACGCAGATATTGGGGTATAAACTCCGAAAATTGTGTCAGGCTCTTAGCAAGTGGAATAAAGAGATCTTTGGTAATATATTTAAAAAAATTCTAGAAGCCGAACAAAAAGTCTCAGATCTAGAAAGGAATTATGAAAATAGTCAAGACGTTATAACTAGTATAGAACTTAAAAAAGCAAAGGCTGAACTAAAACTTAAAATGCATATGGATGAAGTATTTTGGAAGCAAAAAGCGAAAATAAAATGGTTAAAAGATGGAAATAAGAATACAAAATTCTTTAAATGCAATGGCAAAAGTTAAATATCAGAAACTCAACATAAAAGGTATAAAAAAAGCTAATGGTGATTGGATAGAAAAAGATGAAGACATAATAAATGAATTAGAAAGTTTCTTTAAAAGCCATCTATGCGTTCCAAGTATAGACAGAAATCAGACATTAATGTGGGGGAATAATAGAAGGGTTACAGAGGAAGATAATAATATGTTATCAGAATTCCCTACGATAGAGGAAGTGAAGGATGCAATATTTAATGCCAACAAAGATAGTTCAGCTGGCCCAGATGGCTGGAATAATGAATTCTTTCAAAAAAGCTAGAATATAATACATAAGAAAGTTACCGCAGCTATAACCTGGGTATTTGTGGGTGCGGAAATCCCAAAATCGTGGGCAAAATCATATATAGTATTGATACCAAAAAAAGATAACCCGCAAAAAGGAGAGGACTTCAGGCCAATTAGCCTTTGTAACTCTATCTATAAGATTTTAGCTAAAATATTACAGAATAGATTAAGTAATATTCTCCCTAAAATTATATCGCCGGAACAAGCAGGCTTTATTAAAGATAGACAGATGTTGGAAAATATAAATCTGGCATCAGAAATGATAAAAGAAATAGGTTCTAATATTAGAGGGCACAATGTAATAATGAAACTGGACTTGTCCAAGGCATTTGATAGAGTTGAATGGAACACTCTATGTTATCTAATGAGGAAAATGAGATTTTCAGAATTCTGGATAGATCTGATATACAGATGTATAACTAGTGCTTGGGTTAAAATGCTCATAAATGGTCATACAAGCATAGAATTCAAGCCATCTAGAGGTCTAAGGCAAGGTGACCCATTATTACATGCTTTGTTTAATATATACTTAGAAATGTTTATTACAAACCTGAAAGAGCAAGTCAGAAATGGCAGTATATTACCTTATAAGCAGCCTAGAAATACTCTATTGGTATGCTGCTTGGCTTACACAGATGATGTAATTATATTTACAAATGTCAGCAGTAGATCAATGAATAAGATAATGGGGCTGTTGCATACTTTAGAAGAAGAAACAGGCCAAATGCTTAATAAGAATAAATGTCTTTTCATGGTAGCAGCAAGAATACTAAAAAATTTAGTGCAAAGGATTAAAAAAGTCACAGGCTTCACACAGTGCAAAGGAGCTTTAATATACTTGGGATGCCCAATCTATGAAGGAAGAATGAAGGAAGACTTCTTGTCTTTCTTATTGAATAAGTTAAAAAAAAAATTGCTGGGTGGAAGGAGAATCTTGTAAATATGGTAGGAAGAATTACGTTGATAACTCATGTGCTACAAGGTTCATTAGCACATATTTTAATAACAACACAGCCTCCAAAGAGCATTATAAATAAGTTGGAAAGGGAAATGGCAAATTTCTATGGGGGAAAAAAGAAGGGAAAAATAAGCTTCACTGGAAAAAATCGAAGGATTTATGTTACCCTAAAGAGGAGGTAGGTTTAGGCTTTACAAACATAAACGACATAGCTAAAGCCTGGGCATACAAAAACTAGTGGATATTAAAACAAAATGGAAGCATTTGGGCATCATATGTAAAAGCTAAATATAAGATAGGAAATAGAACACTGAAAGATTCTAAAAAAGCTTCTAAAAATTGGATATTGATGCGGAAACATCAAAATATAGTAGAAAAACACCAAATTTAAACAAAAAGCGGGTTGAAATGGACATTGAATCCACAGGGGAAATTCACCTTAAAAAGTGCCAAAGAACTAATCATGAATAAAAATCCTTCATAATTTAAAGAAATCTGGATAAAAGATCTACCATAGAAATTGAATGTGTTTATGTGGAAAATAGTTTTAAATATTATTCCAACAGACAGAAATATTCAGAAAAACGGCATAAAGTTAGCATCTAGATGTGAATGCTGCCTTCAAGAGAGAGAGAGCACTGATCATCTTTTCTCTTCAGGAAAAATAGCAGCTAATTTATGGCAAATATTAGAATCTGAAGCGGAAATTAAAAATGATAAAACGTCTCTGAAAAAGAGATTGGAATCTTGGTCGAAAAAGGAATCAAAGAATAAAATTTTCAAATGGTTAAGGAATTACATTCTACATATAACACTTTGGTGCATATGGAAAGCTAGGAACAAAAGTAGATTTGAGAATGTGGTAATGAAGGTTAAAGATATATTGGATGAAATTAAAAGAGAAATTGCTTTTATTTCTGTTTGCAATCCAATAAAAGCGAGAAGCATGAGATGGATGAGGATAGAAAGAGGGCATGGAACCTAACAACAATAACAAGGAAGATGCCAGTAGTCAAAAGAGTTAACTGGAAAAAACCCTTGCATGGAAGCCTAGTGCTCAATACAGACGGGAGCTTCAAAAGAGAGATGGGCGTGGTAGGGGGAGGAGGGTCTATAAGAAATGAGGAGGGAAAAGTACTAAAAGTTTTCACATCAAGGAGCACTGCCTCCTCGGCATTACATGCAGAGATTATAGCCCTGCATAAGGGCTTACAAATTTGGAAAGATAATAACTACCATAAAATACAGGTTCAAGTTGACTCGAAAATACTGGTTCAGCTAGTACAAAACAAGTTACAATTATGGCAGTTTGAAAAAGAAATTGATGACATCAAAATATTTTAGGAGAATTAAAAGGAGAGATCGAACACATTTATAGAGAGGCTAATGCGTTGGCAGATAAATTAGTGGAGGATGGAATGAAAATAGGAGTACAAGAATTTGATGGTGATGGAATCCCTGGTAAGTTTATAGGTTTAATAGAATTAGATAGGATTGAATTTCCATATGTTAGAATACAAAAATCTTAATTAAAGTTGTCCTTAGAGAATACTTCATTGCTCCGTTGATTATTCAGTAGCTCCACAACTCTAGGAGAATGATAAATGACTATAAAAAGCCTCCCAGTGAGGGGAGACTAAAAACAACAGAGGTATGCATGTAGTTAAATGTTATTTTGTCGTTTGTATGCTTGCTTATTTTCAGGTGAAATTAGTAAAGGGATAATATAATTATTAAGAAAGTGAGAATCCTGTTGATTCTATAGTGAAGGATGTTCACCTCGGTCCTGTGGGGTATTTAAAAGGTAGTATGTTTAATGTTTATATAGCTGGCTGTAGTTTTCTGTGCAGTTATGTTTTAGTAGAATAAAAAGCTTCCAATATGCGGCTTAAGTGGAAAGAAAGCGGATAGTAGAGCTATACTTGCTCAATTATTTCCATAAATTGTCATGATGAATGTGTTTGTTTAAGTGTGGTAATGGGTCTTTATAATCAGTTGTGTGGTAATGCATTAAAACTGTAAGAGCCTTGTATGGCAAGGCGTCATTCTGTGTGTCAATGGGTGCGTCTGTTTTAATGTAATAAGTCTGTATAAGTCTTTCGGGAGTCTGTTGGGTGCGTCTGTTACATCTCTGCAAGTGTCTGTAACGAGTCTGTATATCTTACGGGATTAGATGGTAAGGAGTAGGTAAGTTCAGGTCGGGAGAAGTTTATCGAATTAGGAAAGTTTATCTGTTCAAGCAGATGAATTGTAACTCGAAGAAGTTCTTCGAATTGGTAAGCTCGAATAGCAAACAAAAGCACGCCGATAGTGGATAAGCTCGAGTCATGGAGAAGTTTATTGAATTGGCAAGCGGGATGTATGCTCAAATGGTTCACGGAAGGTAGAGAATTATCTCGCAAAAGCTGGTAAATCACTCATGGATAGAAGTTTCAGCAGACATAGGGCTTAAACTCCAAAAGCGTGAAGGCCCATTTTCTTGTATTAGTATTATTTTAAGTTTACTTATAGATAAGGTATTAAAATGGGTGTAAATGGGTTAAGGGTAGATGTAGCTTGTAAAAAGGGTATTCCTCCGCCAAAAGAGAGGGCTAGTTTAATAATAAAAATAACCTTTTAAAAAAAGAAGAATAAGAATAATAAGAAGAATAATAAGAATAATAAGAATAATAAGAATAATAAGAATAATAATATAAGAAGAATAAGAATAATTCGAAAAATATGAAGAATAAGAATAATATGAAGAATATGAAGAATATGAAGAATAAGAAGAATAAGAATAATAAGAATAATAAGAAGAATAATAAAAATTATAATAATTAGGAGAATAAGAAGAATAAGAAAAATAAAAAGTATAAGAAGATTAAGAAGAATAAGAAAAATAAGAAGAATAATTAGAATAAAAAGAATAATAAGAATAATAAGAAAAAAAGAATAAGAAGAATATGAAGAATATGAAGAATATGAAGAATATGAAGAATAAGAATAATAAGAATAATAAGAATAATAAGAAGAATAAGAAGAATAAGAAGAATAATAAGAATTAGAAGAATAAGAACAATAAGAAGAATAACAAGAATAAGAAGAATAAAAAGAATAAGAGGAATAAAGAGAATAAGAAGAATAAGAAGAATTAAAAAAATTATAAGAATATGAATAATAAAAAGAATTAAAAAAATTAGAAGAATATGAAGAATAATTAGAATTAGAAGAATTAGAAGAATATGAAAAATAAGAAGAAGAATAAAAATAAGAACAATAATAAAAATAAGAAAAATAAGTAGAATAAAAAGAATAAAAAGAATAAAAAGAATAAAAAGAATAAAAAGAATAAAAAGAATAAAAAGATTAAGAAGAATATGAAGAATAAGAAGAATAAGAAGAATAAGAAGTATAGAAAGAATAATAAGCATAAGAAGAATAAGAAAAATAAAAATAATAAGATGAAAAAATAATAAGAATAAGAATAAAAAGAATTAAAAGAATAAGATGAATTAGAAGAATAAAAAGAATTAGAAGAATAATAAGAATAAGAAGAATATGAAGAATGAGAAATATAAGAAGAATAGGTAGAATGATAAGAATAAGAAGAATTAAAAAAAAGAAGAATTTGAAGAATATGATGACTAAGTATAATATGAAGAATAAGAAGAAAAAGAAAAAGAACAATGGGAAGAATAAGAAGAAAAAGAACAATGAGTAGAAAAATAAGAATAATAAGAATAACAAGAATAACAAGAATAAAAGAATAAAAAGATTAAGAAGAATAATAAGAATAAAAAGATTAAGAAGAATAAGAAGAATAAAAGGAAATAGAAGAATAATAAGATAAGAAAGAAGAAGTTTTTCTTCTTTGAAAATGTTCTCTCAACTTCTAAATAGAGAAAATTCAATTTCTAGAGAGAGAAACATCCTATGTTGAGTGGAAAAACTCAATTTTCAAGCTAAAATGCTTAAATCTGGTTTATCCTTTAACAAAAAATCATTTGCATCACTATTCAATGGGACCTAGCCAGTATTTTGGAAATTTGATGCGAAAAAATGGTGAGCCTTCTATAATTTTTTCGAATGAAGAACTCTCAAAGCTTGCTGATGCATTTAAGATCATGCTTATCGAGAAGTTCTCTCATGGCCTACCCGAATTCAAGGACATTCACTATTTTCTTACTTCATTAAAGTTCAGGGAAGCAGTAAACATGGCTTGGTATGATGGGAAGTACATCTTCCTCTATTTTAAGGAGGAAGAAGACTTCCTCCGAATATGGCTTAAAGGACAGTAGACAATTGCAAGGTACCCTATGTGTGTCCTCAAGTGGTCACCAAGCTTCACTCCTCAGGAAGAACCAGCACATGCCCTGGTATAGTTTAACTTTTTGAATCTACCTCTCCATTTTTTTCACAAGCTTCCTCTATACTCCATCAGCCTTTGCTTAGGCAAACCATGGCTCATTGATGCTGCCACGGCATGGATGACTCAACCAAGCATGGCCAAGATTTGCATTGAAATAAACCTTTGACATCCTCCCCCAAATAGAGTATGGGTCGGTAGTAACTCCTCAAATGGCTTCTAGTAGAAGGTTATTCCAGAATCCATGCCGAGTTATTGCTAAAATTGCCTTAGAATGGGACATGAAATAATATATTGTATGGTGGAAGGAGGTAAGAAAAGAGATTGGTTTAAAAAGGGGAAAGGAAGAAGCAGGGTATGGGTGAAGAGGGGGCAGAGAGAAGAAGAAGGAGATGTGGAATTTAATAGGGATGAGAGTGTATAAGAGAGAGGGAAGGTAGTGGAAAGATACAAGAAGAAAGGGGTAGAAAAAAGGGTGGACAAAACTTGTTGGCAGATTGTGAATGTTAGATGGTTGAAGAGAGTTTAGAAGGGGCATTGGAAGAAATTGAAAAAGGTATGCTGGAAAGGAGAATGATGGGAAGGGAGAGGGGAAAAAGGAAGAGAATGATGAAGAGTTAAGTGTAGAAAAGGATATAGAAAGGTATAGAATGGAAGAAATAAGGGAGTAGCTGGCAAAAATAACAAAGATGGTAGAAGGAATTGGGGTAGAAGCGAGGACAATAAATAGTAGGGTCAGAGCTAGAGGAAGGAGAAAAGAAAAGAGACATAAATAGTTAAAGAAATAGAGAGATATAACTGGGAAGATGATGATGATCAACTCTCGGAGGCGTGCTTGGAGGCAAAAAGTTGACAATTTATAAGTCATGACAAAGAGGAAATGTGGCCTATCTCTAATCTACCACAGGATGATTTATATGAATATAATATGTTCAGATTCTTCCCATAGAATAGAGAAATCATAATTGAAGAAATAAGAAAAATGAGGAAAGGCCTGGAAAATATGAACCTAGGAAAATTGCAGGCACTACCTAGCTCATGTAAATCATCAAGAAATAGGAAAAAAATATTTAAATATGAAGTATGATTCGAAATGCATCACAAGAGCACAAGCAAGATTTACATAGATATGTTTAATAGCCTATATTGGAACATAAGAGGAGTAGTGAATACTCCAACGATAAATAGAATGATAGGGCTAAATAGATTACACAAAATTAATATTGCAATTTTAATAGAACCAATGGTAAAAAAAAGAACAAATAGAAAACTATAAGAAATGTTTGGTTTTCATCGGGCCTTTTCAAACCTGAACGGTATGTTATAAGTCGTGTGGAATTATTCAATGGAGGTTGAAATATTTTCAGAAGCTAAGAAAATAATCAGCTTAAAATTAGGAAAATCAGATTCGATTATATCAGTGGTGTATGCTAGCAATGTTAGAGAAGATAGGAAATCACTATGAAAAGTGATAGATGATCTACCCGCAAAGAAAACTCCCTAGATTATTGGAGGAGATTTCAATGTGATTAGAAATCCAAGTGGAAAAAGGGGAGGTAGACCTCCTGACTAGATTGCTTTAGATCAGTTCAATGAGGCAATAGCAAGAGGAAATTTAATGGAGGTGAACTTTCTTGGGTCAAACTTTACATGGTACAATAATTGGAAGAGACGGGAGCAATATGGTCCAGACTAGATTGAATTCTACTTAACACACAATGGATGGATAAGATGGAAGGAATAAAAATCAGACATCTAAGTAGAACCTGTTCGAACCATAGCCCACTATTTATGACATTTGAGGTAAGTAATGGGAAAAATTATGGGTTTAAATTTCAAAATATGTGGTGATTGCATAAAGGGGTTTGATACCATAGTAAAAGAATCATGGGAAAACCAGTTTCGGGTAACCCTATGCAAATTCTGGCAAAAAAATATCAAACCTTACAATATCACTTGCTAAATGGAATAAAGAGATTTTTGGAATAATTAGTAAAAATATACATGAGGTTGAATAGAAGGTTGCGATGCTTGAAATAGAATATGAGTAGAGGCAAGATGACATTTCTAGAATGGAGTTAAGTAAAGTGAGAGCGCAACTAAGGCTTGAAATGCACATGGAAGAAGTGTTTTAGAAGTAGAGAGGTAGAGTCAGGTGGCTAAAAGATGGAGAAAAAAACATGAAAATTTTCAATGTTATGGCAAAAATAAGAATGCAGAAACAAAAAATAAAAAGCTGAAAAAAACAAATGGGCAATGGTTAGAAAATGAAGATGAAATAAGAAATGAACTAGAAAAGTATTTTTAAAATCATTTATGCAGTGCAAACACATCTAGAAGGGATTCATTAATGTAGTATATTGAGAGGAGGGTCTTAGAAGAAAAAAAAATTAGAAAATTTTTTTTCAGAAGATGAGGTGAAGAAGGCAGTGTTTAATGTGTCCAAAGATAGCGCGGCATGTCCAGATGGATGGAATAACAACTTTTTTCAGCATAGTTGGCCTTTTATTAAAAAAGAGCTGGTAGCAGCTATTGCTAGTATCTTTGCTGGCACGGAGGTCACAAAAGCATGGGCTAAGTCATTCATTATACTGATTCTTTAGAATGCTAACACACAGACAGGGAATGATTATATGCCAATTAGTCTATGTAATTCAATTTATAAGATCTTAGCTAAATTACTGCATGGTAGGCTTAGCAAAATTCTTCCCTCTATCATATCTGTTGAACAAACCGGTTTTGTAAAGGATAAATCGATAATGGAAAATATTAACCTAACCTCAGAAATGATAAAGGAAATAAGAGCAAAATCAAGATGGCATAATTTAATATCAAGACTGGACTTGTCCAAAGCATTGGATAGAGTTGAATGAGATATTTTATGCTATTTAATGAGAAAGATGGGCTTCTTGGAATTCTGGATAGACCTAATGCATAGATGCATTTCAAGTGCATGAGTTAAAATTCTCATAAACGGATAGGCTAGTGAAGAGTTTAAACCAACAAGAGGGCTTAGACAAGGGGACCTGCTCTCTCCATCCTTATTTAACATATATCTGGAGCACTTTATTGTAAATCTAAAAAAGGATATGAGAGAAGGAAAAATCTTTACCTATAAACAACCAAGGAACATTCAGATTGTGAGCTACTTGGCGTATGCGAACAATATTATTATCATCATAAATGCAAGTAGCAAATCGATGAGAAATTTGATGATGTTATTACAGAATATGGAGGAAGAATCAGGGCAAGTGTTAAATAAAAATTAATACCAATTTATAAATACAAAGAACACACCTGAAAACATAGCCATAAAAATAAAAAATCTCACAGACTTCACACATAATAAAGGAGCTCTAAACCACTTAGGTTGCCTAATCTATGA
The DNA here is from genome assembly GCA_029783825.1 of Sapria himalayana. Taxonomy (NCBI): domain Eukaryota; kingdom Viridiplantae; phylum Streptophyta; class Magnoliopsida; order Malpighiales; family Rafflesiaceae; genus Sapria; species Sapria himalayana. The sequence goes on from JAREIK010008919.1 coordinate 14,910, forward strand.
GGGAAGGTTAAAGGAGGAGTATTTAGTAGGTCTGGTTGAAAAGATGAGACAAAAGATTGTGGGTTCGAAAGAAGACCTACTAAATATGGTAGGAAAAATTTCATTAATCCCACATGTGTTACAAGGCACACTAGCAATCACTTTAATGGCTTTACAACCACCAAAAAACATACTTACAAAGCTGGAAAGAGAAATGTGTAATTTTTAATGGGGTAAAAGGGAAGGAAAAAATAAAACACATTGGAAAAGATGGGGAGAGCTCTACTTTCCGATGGAGGAAGGAGGTTTAGGTTTTATAGATAGAATGATATAGGCAAAGCTTGGGCTTGTAAAAATTAGTGGAGTTTAAAAATAATAAAAATGGTAGTCCTTGGGTGGCATATAAGAAAGCTAGATATAGCCTAGGTGATAAAGCATTCAATAACCCAAAACAGTTGACAAAAAGCTGGAAGCTAATGTGCAAGTAGTAAATCATTATGGAGAAGCACGTGATACTAACTATATCTGAGTGGAAATGGTCACTGTATCCACAAGGAAAATTCATGCTGAAAAGTGCTAAAGAGTTTGTTAGAAATAAAAAATCTTCTCAATAAATTTTTGAAAGAACATGAACAAAGGTGCTCCCACAAAAAATGAATGTGTTAATGTGGAAACATCTCTTAAATGGGATCCCTGTCGACAAGAATATTCAGAGGAAAAACATAAGACTAGCATCCAAATGCGAATGCTATAGTCAAGACATAGAATACTTGGATCATCTTTATTCAACTGAAAAAATAGCTCGGAAAATATGGAACAAGTTAGAAATGGATGTAGACTTAGAAACTAGCACAACATCACTTGAAGAAAGATTAAAAAAAATGAAGAAATAGTTATACGAAATATAAGATTTTTAAAATGGATAAGAAATTACATTCTGCATATCACAGTCTGGTGGCTATGGAAATATAGAAACATAAGTAGGTTAGAAGGTATTCCGATGAATGCCATAAATATATCAAAAGAAATTAAAAATGAAAGTGCATTTATCTCGGCCTATAACCTGATAAAATTGAGAAGAATAGGGCTAGATGAAAACAGGAAGTTAACTTGGGGCATCTCTACATGTTTTAAGAAAATGTCAGCAATAAGAATTATCAGCTAGAATAAGTCCTTACAAGGGGGCTTGATTCTAAACACATATGGGAGCTTCAAGAGGGATATGGGAGTAGTGGGTGGAGGAAGTGTGATTAGAAACCAAGAAGTAAATGTAATAAAGCATTTACAATGGGGGGCACGGCCTTCTCAGCCTTGCACGATGAAATTTAAAGCATTATAGAAAGGATTGATAATTTGTAAGGAAAATAACTTTTTAATATTCAAGCTCAAGTAGATTCGAGCCTGCTAGTTGATTTAGTGATAGGTAAATTAGATTTATGGAAGTTTGAGGATGACATTAATAAAATTAAAAGTTTAATAGAAGAATTAAATGGTAAAATCACACACATTTTAGAAAGGCAAATGCCTTAGGTTGATAAACTAGCTATTGAAGGTAGAGAGAAAGGAGCATAGGAATTTGATGGTTTTAATATTCTGAATAAAATCAAAGGCTTAATAAAATTAGATAAAATAAGTTTCTCCTATATTAGAATTCAAAAGATTAAAGATTAGAACGAAATAATTTAAGAAGAAGGCTAGGTGGCAAAGTTAAATTTTTAGTTTTTCTTTTTAACTTGTTTATTATGCAGCTATTAACATATGCAAAGAAGTTATTCAAAAGGCCCCCCCATAATGAGGAAGGACTATAAAGACATAAATCGCTCAAAAAAAAGATTGCTTCGGAATAGATTGGAAGATTTTTGGCAGATTCAAGCTTAGGAAATGGTAAAAGGGAATAGGTGTAGTGGATATAAAGACTTGTAGTTGGTGGAATCTGTTTTGCAAGTTTTATAGAGGATGTAAAGAAAGGCCATCTGTTTTTGCAAACTATCATTATGCTTACCGTGGAGTTGTATAATTTTGCCAGAGCAACCAAGCTGCATGGTTCAGGCACTAGTGAGAAAGGTTAGAAGGTAATGAAACATATAGAATGATAGGATGCTGGTTAATTATTTTGCAAGTTCATTTATATCAGGAGCAAGCAAACAATGGAGGTATGGAAGATGCCAGACACAAGATGAAGATTGGAGTACGAGGAATTGGTAGGAATTGAGGGTGTAAGTGTCTGTAAGCTCTGTGAAGTGTCTGTGTAGGTCAATGTTGTGTGTATGGGTTTGGGAAAGTGAGTGTCTATTTGTAATCAAAGTTCAATGGTCTGGTAAATATCAGGTAAGTAGTGGTCTGGTAACCTATGCAGTCTGTTGGGTAAGGGTCTGTTAAGTGTCTATTTGTAGGAGCATCTTGGTCAAGTTTCAGCAGGAGCAATTGTTAAGGAAGGAAGCATGATTAAAGGATAGATTTCGAAGAAACTCAGGAAAGGTAGGAGCTGAGGAAGGCATGAAAAAGATAGGAAAACAAAGTATTTCAGCATTGAAATCCACCAAATCTAGGAAAATATAGCCTAATGTAGAAAGTGATATAGTAAATAATTTAACTATAGTTCATGTTATTGATTTTTATTTTAAGAAAGGGTGTAGAAGTTAAAAGGTAAGATTTAGTTTTGTAAAAAATGGTATTCCTCTGCCAAAAGAGAGGGCTATTATAAGAAAATAAACTTTGAAAAAAAAGAAGAATAAAAGAATAGAAGAATAAGAAGAATAATAAGAATAAGAGAATAAGAAGAATAAGAAGAATAATAAGAATAAGAAGAATAATAAGAAAAGAAGAATAATAATAATAAGAAAAGAATAATAATAAGAAGAAAAAGAATAATAAGAAAAAGAAGAATAAGAAGAATAAGAAAAATAAGAAGAATAAGAAGAATAAGAAAATAAGAAGAATAAGAAGAATAAGCAATAATAAGAATAAGAAGAATAAAAGATAAGAATAGTAAAAAGAATAGAAGAATAAGAAGAATAAGAAGAATAAGAAGAATAAGAAGAATAAGAAGAAATAAGAAGAATAAGAAGAATAAGAAGAATAATGAGAATAAGAAGAATAAAAAGAAAGGATGAATAAAAGAATTAGAAGAATTTAAAAAATATGAAGAATAAAAAGAATTAGAAGAAATAGAATAATTAAAAGAATATGAAGAATAAAAAGAATTAGAAGAATTAGAAGAATAAAAAAATAAGAAGAATTATAAGAATTAGAAGAATTATAAGAATTAGTAGAATTAGAAGAATATGAGGAATAAAAAAATTAATAAAAATAAAAAGAATAAGAAGAATAAGAAAAAATATAAAAATAAAAAGAATAACAATAATAACAAGAATTACAAGAATAAGAAAAATAAGAAGAATAAGAAGAATAAACAGATTAAGAAGAAAATGAAGAATAAGAAGAATAAAAGAATAGTAAGAAAAAGAACTATAAGAAAAATAAGAAGAGTAATAAAAAAAAATAATTAGAAGAATAAGATGAATATGAAGAATAAGAATAATAAGCATAATAAGAACAAAATAAGAATAAGATGAATTAGGAGTATAAAAAGAAAATGAACAATAAGAAGAAGATAAGAAGATTAAAAAGAATAAGAATAATAAGAATAATAAGAATAATAAGAAGAATAAGAAGAATAGAAGATAAGAAGAATAAGAAGAATAAGAAGTATTGAAGTATATAAGAATAGATGAATAAGAAGAATAAAAAGAATTGAAGAATATGAAGAATAAGAAGAATAAGAAGAATAAGAGAATAAGAAGAATAAGAAGAATAAGAAGAATAAGAAGAATAAGAAGAATAAGAAGAATAAGAAGAATAAAAAGATTATGAAGAATAGGAATAATAAGAAGAATAAGAGGATAAAGAGAATAAGAAGAATAGAAAGAATAAGAATAAAAAAAATACTAAAATACTAAAAGAATAAAAGAATAAAAGAATAAAAATAAAAGAATAAAAGAATAAAAGAATAAGAAGAATACGATGTTTAAGGAGAATAATAAGAATAAGAAGAATTATATGAATAAAAAGTATAATAAGAACAAGAAGAATAATAAGAATAGGAAGAACAAGAAGAATAAGAAGAATAAGAAGAATAAGAAGAATAAGAAGAATAAGAAGAATAAGAATAATAAGAAGAATAAGATAATAAGAAGAATAAGAAGAATAAGAAGAATAATAATAATAATAATAATAATAAAATAATAGATTAAAAATAATAGAAGAATAATTAAAATAATAAGAATAAGAATTATAAGAATAATAAGAAAAGTAATAAGAATAAGAAGAATATGAATAATAAGAAGAATAGGAAGAATAGAAAATAATAAAAATAATAAGAATAAGAAGTATAAGAAAAATAAGCAAAGTAATAAGAAGAAAAATAAGATGAATAGGAAGAATAAAAAGAATAGGATGAATAATAAGAATAAGAAGAGTAAGAATAATAAGAATAATAAGAAGAGTAAGAAGAATAAAAAGAATAGGAGAAATAAGAATAATAAGAAGAATAAGAAGAATAAAAAGAATAAGAAGAATAAGAAGAAGAAAAACAATAAAAATAAAAAGAAGAATAAAAAGAATAATAAGAATAAGAAGATTAAACAGAATAAGTAGAATAAAAAGATAAAGAAAATTAAGAAGAATAAGATGAATAAGAAGAAAAATAAGAATAAGATGAATAAGAATAAAATGAAGAATAAAAAGAATATAAATAATAAAAACAAAAAGAATAGAAGAATAATAAGAATATGAAGAATAAGAAAAATAGAAAGAATAAGAAAAAAAAAAGAATATAATAATAAAAAGATTATAAAGATTTAAAAAATAAGAACAATAAAAAGATTAATGAGAATAAAAATGAAAACAAGAATAAGAAGAATAAAAAGAATAAAAAGAATTAAAAGAATAAGATGTATAAAAAGAATAAGAATAATAAGAATAATATAAATAATAAGAAGAATACGATGAATATGAAGAATAAGAAGAATTAGAAGAATAAGAAGAATAAGAATAATAAGAAGAATAATAAGAATAAGAAGAATAAGAAAAATAAGAAAAATAAGAAGAATAAAAAGAATAAGAAATATAAGATGAATAAGAAGAATAAAAAAAAGAAGAATAATAACAATAAGTATAATAAAAAAGAATTAGAAGAATATGAAGAATAAGAATAATATGAAGAATAAGAATAATATGAAGAATAAGAAGAATAATCTTTTTTTAATTTTCTTATTTTTTTTTATTCTTATTCTTCCTATTCTATTTAATGTCTTTATACTTTTTATTCAGCTTATACTTCTTATTTATCTTATTCTTATTATTCATCTTATTTTTCTTTTTTTTCTTATTCTTCTTGTTCTTATAATTCTTTTTATTCTTCTTATTATTTTATACTTCTTATTCTTCTTATTCTTCATTTCTTCATATTCTTCTTGTTCTTTTTTTTATTCTTATTCTTTTTATTCATCTTATTCTAGTTATTCTTATTATTCAACTTTTTCTTTGTATTCTACTTATTTTTTTTATTTTTCTTATAGTTTTATTCTTCTTATACTTGTTTTATTCTTATTTAATTCTTATACATTTTTTTCTTTTTATTCTTCTTATTTTTCTTATTCTTCTTATTTTTCTTATTATTCTTATTTTTCTTTTTATTCTTCTTATTCTACTTATTCTTCTTATTCTCCTTATTCATATTATTTTTATTATTCTTATAATTCAACTTATTCTTCCTATTCTACTTATTCTGTTTATTTTTCTTATTCTTCTTTTTGTCTTATTCTCCTCAATCTTATTTTATTCTTATTTATCTTTATCTTTTTATTCTTCTATTTTTTTTTTCTTCTTATTATTCTATTTCTACCTATTCATCTTATCTTCTATTCTTCTTATTCTTCTATTCTTCTTATTCTTCTTATTCTTTTATTCTTTTTATTCTTCTTATTCTATTTATTCTTCTTATTCTTCTTATTTTCTATTCTTTTATTCTTTTATTCTTCTTATTCTATTTATTTTCTTATTCTTAATTTTTCATTTTCTTACTATTCTAATTATTTTTTTATTCTTTTTATTATTGTTAATTTTTTTAATCTTTTAATTTTCTTATACCACTTATTCTTCTTTTTTAGTTATTCTAGTTATTCTTCTTATTCTTAGTATTCTTCTTATTCTTCTTATTCTTCTTATTTTCTTATTTTTATTATTCTTCTTATTCTTTATTCTTCTTTTTCTTTTTATTCTCCTTATTCATCATATTCTAATTAATCTTATTATTCAACTTAATCTTATTATACATCAATTTCTAGATTTTTGTCACCTTTTTTGGATTCTTGAATGCTTTATCGCCAATGCTATATCTGGCTTTCATATATCTCACCCAAAGACTATCACTTTTATTATTTTTTAAACTCCGCCAATTTTTACAAGCACAAGCTTTGACTATATCATTCCTGGATGCTAATCTTAGGCCTTTCCTTTGAATATTCTCATCTATAGAAATCCCCTTTGAAAGAAGTTTCCACTTGAATACATTCATTTTTTGTGGGAGCACATTTGTCCATGCTCTTTCAAAAATATTGTGGAGGTTTTTTAATTCTAATAAGTTCTTTAGCACTTTTTAGCACAAAATTTCTTTGTGGGTTCAGGGACTATTTCCACCCATAGCTTTTTAATATCGCATGTTTCTCCATAATGATTTGCTGCTTATACATGCTTCCAGCTTTTTGTCACCTTTTTTGGATTCTTGAATGCTTTATCACCAAAGCTATATCTGGCTTTCATATATGTCACCCAAATACTATCACTTTTATTATTTTTTAAACTCCGCCAATTTTTACAAGCACAAGCTTTGGCTATATCATTCATGTATAGAAACTTAAACCTCCTTCCTCCATCGGGAACCAATGCTCTCCCCATCTTTTCCAATGAATTTTATTTTCCTTCCCTTTTACCCCATAAAAAATTAGACATTTCTTTTTCAAGCTTTGTAAACATGTTTTTTGGAGGTTGTAAAGTCATTAAAGTATATGCTAGTGTTCCTTGTAGCACATGCGTGATTAAAGTAAATTTTTGCCATATTTAGTAGGTCTTCTTTCCAACCAACAATTTTTCGCCTCAACTTTTCAACAAAACCTACTAAATACTCCTCCTTCAACCTTCCCTGATAAATCAGGCAACTTAAGTAGCTTAGAGCTCCTTTTTTATGTGTGAAACCCATGAGATTTTTTTTTTTTATGGCTATGTTTTCAGGCATGTTTTTTGCAATTATAACTTGCCATTTATTTATATTTAACACTTGCCTCGATTCTTCCTCCAAATTCTGTAGTAACTTCATTAAATTTCTCATGGATCTGCTACTTGCATTTGAGAAGATAAAAATATTATCTGCATACGCCAAGCAGCTCACAGTTGGTGTGCTCCTTGGCTGTTTATATGTAATGATTTTTCCTTCTCTCATATCCTTTTTTAGATTTACTATAAAGAGTTCCAGATAAATATTAAATAAAGATGGCGAGAGAGGGTCCCCTTGTCTAAGCCCTCTTGTAGGTTTAAATTCTTCACTAGATTAATTAGGCTAGCGAAGAATTCACCCATGATCATCTATGCACTAGAAATACATCTATGCATTAGGTCTATCCATAATTCCGAAAAACTCATCTTTCTCATTAAAAACATAAAATATCTCATTCAACTCTATCGAGTGCTTTGGACAAGTCTAGTTTTAATATTACATTATGCCCTCTTGCTTCGGCTCCTATTTCCTTGATCATTTCTGAAGCTAAATTAATATTCTCCATTATCAATCTATCCTCTACAAAACCAGTTTGTTCAACATATATGATAGAGGGGAGAATTTTACTGAACCTGCCCTATAGTAATTTAGCTAGAATCTTATAAATAGAATTACATAGGCTAATTGGCCTATAATCTTCTCCTGTCTGTGGATTAGCCTTCTTAGGAATCAGTACAATGTAAGAATTCACCCATGCTTTTGTAATCTCCGCGCCAGCAAAGATACTAGCAATAGCCGCTATCAGCTCTTTTTTAATAAAAAGCCAACTACGGTAAAAAAAACCATTATTCCACCCATCTGGACCTGCGTGCTATCTTTGTTCACACTAAACACTACCTCATTTACCTCTTCCTCTATGGGGAGTTCTTCCAATTTTTTTTATCTTCATCTGAGACCTTCCTCTCAATATACTGCATTAATGAGGCCTTTCTAGGTGTGTTCGCACTGCATAACTGATTTTTATAATGCTTTTCTAGTTCATTTTTTATTTCCTCTTCCTTTTCTAACCATTGCCCATTTGCTAATTTTAAACCTTTTATTCTTTTTTAAACCTTCTTATTTTTTCCATAGCATTGAAATATGTTGTATTTTTGTCTCCGTCTTTTAGCTACTTAACTCTGGCTCTCTGCTTCCAAAAATTTTCTTCCATGTGCATTTCGAGCCTCAATTGTGCTCTCGCTTTACTTAATTCAATTCTAGAGACATCATATTGCCTCTCCTCATATTCTATTTCAAGCTTCTCAACCTTCTTTAAGCTTCTAGAATATTTTTATTAATATTTCCAAAAATCTTCTTATTCCATTTAACAAGTAAGAATCGCAATGTTCGAAGTATTTTTGCCAGGATTTTCATAGGATTACCCGAAGCTGGTTTTTCCCATGGTTCTTTTACTATGGCATTAAAACCCTTATGCAATCCCCACATGTTTTGAAATTTGAACCCATCATTTTTCCATTACTTACCTCAAATGCCATAAGGAGCGGGCTATGGTCCCAGTAGGTTCTACTTAAATATTTGATTTTAATTCCTCCCATCTTGTCCATCAATTGTGTGTTAAGTAGAACTCAATCCAACCTGGACCATATTGCTCCCCTCCTCTTCCAATTATTGCACCATGTAAAATTTGACCCAAGAAAGTCCGCCTCCATTAAATTTGCTCTAGCAATTGCCTCGTTGAACTGATCTAAGGCAATCTGGTCAGGAGCTCTACCACCCCTTTTTCACTAGGATTTCTAATCACATTGAAATCTCCTCCAATAATCCAAGAAGTTTTCTTTGCGACTAGATCATCCATTGCTTTCCATAACAATTTTTTATCTTCTCTAGCATTGCTAGCGTACACCACTGAAATGATTGAATCTGATTTATCTAATATGAAGCTGATAATTTTCTAACTTCTGCAACTATTTCAACTTTCATTGACTTATTCCACATGACCCATATCTTACCATTCAGGTTCGAATAGGCCCGATCGAAGCCAATCAAATTCTTATATTTTTTATTTATTCTTTTATTACCATTGGTTCGGCTAAGATTAGAATATTAATTTTGTGTATTTTAATTAGCCCTTTAATTCTTTTAAACATATCTATGTAAATCTTGTTTGTGCTCTAGTGATGCATTTCAAATCATACTTAATATTTAAATATTTTTTCCTATTTCTAGAAGCTTTACTTGAGCTAGGTGGTGCCTGCTCTTTTCCTAGTTTTAATTTTTCCAGGCTTTTCTCCATTCTTCTTAGTTCTTCAATTGGGCATGCTCTTTTTGTGGGATGAATCGGAGCATATTATGTTCATTTAAATCATCCTGAGGTAGATAAGAGATGTGCCTCACTTCAACTTTAACCTGTCTTATATACGACTAGCTTTTTGCCTCTGAGTCCTCCTCAGAGAGAAGATCATCATCCCCCCAATTATATCTCTTTATTTTTTTAATTTTTTCTGCCCCTCTTATTTTCTTCCTCCTCCTTCCTCCAACCCCGACATTGCTATTTATAACCATCCCTTCTGCCCCTATTCCTTCTTTCATCTTTGCTGTTTTGGCAAGCCATTCCCTAATGCCTTCCAATCTCTATACCTTCCATCTCTTTTACTACCATTACCTCTTCATCTTTCTCTCCCTCCCTACCCTCTCCCTTCTCATCATTTTCTTTTCCAGCAGATGCTATTTCTATTACCTCCAATGCCTCTTCTAAACTATCTTCATCCCTCTCTCTAACACTCCCAGCTACCTATAAGCCCTGCCCTACCTTCCTTCTGCCCCTTTCTCATTGTGACTCTTCCCTCTTCAACACTCTCCTCTCTATCCAAATTTATAGCTTCTTCCTCTTCTCTCTGCCCCCTCTTCACCCATAGCCTGCTTCTACCTTTCCCCTCATTAAATCCATCTCTTCTCATCCCTCTTTCCACCATACATTTTTATTCCATGCCCCATTCTAAGGCAGTTTGTGCAATAACTTGGCATGAATTCTGGAATAACCTTCTACTATAATTCATTTGTATAGTTACTACCAATGCATATTCTATTCGGCGGAAGATTTTTAAGACTTATTTCAATGCAAATCTTGGCCCAGCTTGGTCTAGTCATGCATGCGTGGCTTCATCAATAAGCCAGGGTTTGCCTAAACAAAAGCTGATTGAGTATAGAGGAAGCTTATAAAAAATGAAGAGGGTGGTTCGGTAAATTAAACCATACTAGGGCATGTGCAGGTTCTTCCTGAGGAGTGAAGCTTGGCGACCACTTGAGGACACGCATATGGTACCCCTTGATTGTCCACTATCCTCTAAGCCATATTCGGACAAAGTCTTCTTCCTCCTTGAAATGGATGAAGATGTGCTTCCCATCAAACCAAGCCATACTTATCGCTTCCCCCATTTTTAATGAAGCCAGAAATCATGAATATCTTTGAATATGGGTCGGCCATGGAAGAACTTCCCAATAAGCATTAGCTTAAATGCATCAACAAGCTTTGTTAGTTCCTCAATCGAAAAAATTATAGAAGGCTCACCATTTTTCATGTCAAACTTCGGAAAAACTAGGTCAGTTTCATTGAATAGTGATGAAAATTATTTTTTGTTAAAGAGTAAACCAGATTTCCCAATTTTAGCTTAAAAATTGAGCTTCTTCACTCAACAATGGCTATTTATCTCTCTAGAAAGTGAATTTTCTCTCTCTAGAAAGTGAAAAATCTTTCCTAGCATGCGATATAATAGATGAAATAATATATTATGCTTGCTATATTTATTTAATTTTGCTTAGAAGGGTATAAAAGGCCAAAGGGTAGTATATTAGCTTTGTTAGTTCCTCATTCAAAAGCCATTATATTCTTATTCTTCTTATTCTTCTTATTCTTCTTATTTTCTTATTTTTTTATTATCTTATTCTTTTTTCGTGTTATTCTTGTTATTCTTGTTATTCTTATTATTCTTATATTTTTATCCTTTTTATTATTCTTATTATTCTTATTCTTCTTATTATTTTTTTCAAGGTTTGTTTTATTAATTATAATAGCCCTCTCTTTTGGAGGAGGAATGTCATTTTTACAAGCTAATATACTACCCCTTGCCCTTTTACACCTTTTAAAGCAAAATTAAATAAATATAGCATGCATAATATCCTGCTTTATCTATTATATCACATGCTAGGAAAGATTTTTCATCTAACTTTGATTCCATAGGATTCTTCTAGTCTCAACTTCTATACATTCTAACAAAATTAAAAAAATATACTTGAGCTTTCTTCCTATCTATCTTTTATAAGCTTTCTACTTGAACTTTCTATTTGAGCATTCTGCTTGAACTTTCTATTCGAGCTTTCTGCTTGAGCTTTTGTTTGAGCATTCTGCCTACTAGACATCACTAAGCTAATTTGCATCAGTATCTTCTGTTGCAACTTTAGGTAAACTTCTTCTAATTTCTATTTATATCTTTGTCCACTTGTTCAGCTCCTATCTTTAGCTAAACATCCTTACTGTTGCCTTGGTTTGCTCCTTTTAGTTTCTCCCTACCTCTTTATGCACTTGTACAGCATTCTGCCTTCCTTCTTTATATCACCTACACAAACCATAGATCAACAACAAAGACAATACATTGTTTTCCTTGTTGCTACCTATCTTCCTTTTATGGTCCTCTTTCTTATTGTTTCTTGTCTGCCTATAAAAGGTAGTTAATATCAGTAAGCTAGCTACGACATGTTGTTATTATTATTGTGCTCCTTCTAGTTCATGCCATGCTTTCTACTACTTCCAGAGCTCCTTCTATTTCATCCTTTTTAACTGTTTTAGACAACCAGATAAATAAACATTAAAACAACCATCACAATCTACAGCAGTCTTCTTTCTGCTTCTGTCTATATGTCTTTATCTTCCAAAACTCTACTAGCTGGACCAGCTTCACTTTGTTTCTATTATGTCACTTGCTCTATCAGAAAAAATAACCAAACAAACATATATACATCCATCACCCCCTCTCCCTTATTGCTGCCTTTCTATCAGTAGCATGATTCACCCCCATCACATGCAATCACCCCAAATTCTAACAAACAAACCCCTCTATTACATGACAATATTTCTATTAGTAGCACCTTAACATTTACTCCATGACATTAACAAAAAAACACAACCTATCGAAATACATCCATAAGAATTAATATAAATCTAATATTTTCAGTAATCCCTTACAAGGGCCCATAAAAGTACACGATATATAAATTTCCCCTTATCCTGATTAAGCATCCCACAGGACCAGGATACTATAATCATTTCACCTACAGACTATGGGTTTATCTTATAGAGTATCATTTGAAAGATAATTGATGCTGCTACAATTGGTGGCCCTTGTAAGGGATGTACAGTATGCTACAACAAAATAATATGCAACTTTCAAGTTAGTTAATTTATTACAAATTATGGTGAGATTTTAGATAACTTCTGTGTTAATAAATGGTTTTTATGGAGGTTCAAACTGCTCTCCTAAATATAGGATATTCTATTTCATCTAGTTTAAGTAAACCTATATTTAGCAGGCATGTTTTGCACATCGAAGTCCTGATTTCCTAATTTTTTACCTTTTTTAGCTTGCATATGAGTTTTGGTTCACTTCTCCATATATGTGCATTATACTTTAGTTTAAATAATGTACCAGTTGTATGATTTCTTCTATGACCTTTAATAATACCTACTAACAAAAGTGAATCCGTTTGTATTTGAATATTTTTTATTTTACTATCTTTGCATATCTTTAAGGTAGACAAAAGGGCCCAGATTTCAGACTGCATAAAAGTATTAGCTTTCAATTTTCTTGTGAATGCCCAAATCATCTTGCCATTGGAGTCTCTAAGAATTCCTCCACCTTCTGTTGTGCCTATTTCTCTTTTAAAGCTACTGTCTGTATTAAGTGCCAAATAAACATTTGGAGGTTTATTCCAATGTATACTCATAAAGCTTGATTTGGGCTTTTGAAACCTTAGATGGCACCTATCTATATATTCTTTATTTTCTGAGTAAATTATATTCTTTAAAGGGTAAACTTTTGAAATGATTTTTAGTTCTTTTTTTATCTCACATACTATATCTTCTGCATTCATTTCAATACCCTCATATCTATTTTTGTTTTTGGCTTTCCAAATACACCATATTATCAAAGGTGGGATGATATTTTTCAGCCATTTAAGTACTGAT